>MU184674.1:8131-21067 GCA_016904865.1 Pissodes strobi | reverse complement strand
AAGTTTGAACTTTCTCCAGGTCTTGATTAATTGCTGTAATCTGCTCCTGTCTGCGGTGATGAGTCTCAGTCGCTGGTAAGGGTTTTTCTGATCTAAAGTGGGAGACAAGGGTACTGTCATCTGCAAAACTGTAAACAGGATTATTCGTTTCGATCAGCAGGTCATTAATATAGATGAGGAACAGAGTTGGTGAAAGTATTGCGCCCTGAGGCACGCCCGCGTTGATGGTGAATGTGTCCGAGATGTGTCCATCGACTGCAACGTGCAGAGATCGGCTCTTAAGGAAACTGGCAAGCCAGCTGCAGAGAGAGGCTGGCAGTCCGAAGGACGGTAGTTTGTTGAGCAGTCCGTCATGCCAAACTCTGTCGAATGCCTTTGAAATATCCAACGCAATCGCTCGAGACTCTCCGTAGTTCTCAATTGCCCTACTCCATATATGAGTGACATAGGCCAATATATCTCCTGTCGATCTCTCTTTGCGAAAGCCGTATTGATTATCGCTGATTATTTTGTTGTTCTCGAGGTACTTGAGTAGTTGCTGATTGACTACACGTTCCATGACTTTGGAGATTATTGGAAGCAAGGCAATTGGACGATAGTTTGAGGGCGTGGTTTTCTTGCCTTTTTTTGGAACAGGTTGCACTCGAGCGACTTTCCAAGAAGATGGGTAAATCCCTTTTCCGTAAGACAGAGAAAAAAGCCTGGAAAAAACGGGTGTTAGTTCGTTGGCGCAGTTCTTTAACACGATGGCAGGTATTCCGTCCGGTCCTGATGCCTTTTGCGTATCTAGATTTTTAAGGATTTTACGAATATCACGGTGATGAAATTTGACTTCTGCCATAGTAGTGTTGATGTTCGATATGGTGGGGAGAGTACTGCCTTGGGGGGCGTCTAAGGTAGAGTGCGAAGAAAACATTTTGGCGCGCATGTTTGCTTTTTCCTTGGCTGTAGTCGCCGTGATGCCACGTTCGTCTGTCAAAGGTGGGAGAGACGTTTCTGTAAAGTTGTTACTTACTGCCTTTGCTACCGACCAGAAATTCCTGGAGCCACTGGGGCATTGCAAAAGTTTATTCCTGATCCTTTGATTGTGTTTGTCCTTAGTTTCGTCGATAACACGCTTGCATTCGTTTCTCGCTTCGACAAAATAATTGCGATTTTCAGCGGTCTGATTTTGCTGCCAGTACTTGTAGGCTTGCTGTTTCCTACCCACAGCTCTTTCGCATCTTCTGTTGAACCAGGGCTTTCCTTTTGATGGTAACTTGATGGAATTTGGGATGTATGCTTCCATTCCTGAGGAGATTACTTGCGTGATCTTTTCGCAGCAGACTGACGGATCGTCAGCGCCAAAGCAGACGTCGAGCCAAGGAAAATCTAGGTAGAACTCCCTTAGATCGTCCCAGTTTGCAGAATTGTAATGCCAGATTTTGCGAGGCAATGGTGGTCGTTCTGTATGAGTGGCAATTCACAAACCGTTGTAATAAGTTTGTGGTCGGAAGTACCTAATGGCGGACCAACTGTAACTGTGTACTGGTCAGGATTGGTGGTTAGAAAAAGATCCAGGAGGGCGGCGAATTCGCCCCTCTCTGAGATTCGAGTTGGTTCGTCTACAATTTGAGTAAGCCCGCAGCTGATGGCGAATGCTTCAGCCTCTCTACCTTCGTTGTCGGTCATGTTGTGATGTTTGAGCCAGTTGGTGTTGTGGGCATTGAAGTCTCCCAGAACGATTATTTCTGAACTGGGGTGATCAACCTGTATTGAGTCAAAAGTGGTAGCTAGTGTTGGAAAAAGCTTTGGTAGGCTCTATCGCTCGGAGGGCGCGGTGACATGAAAGGTCGCTTCGGACAAAAAGGCTTATTCCGAACTTATGTCTAAATCGGGTATGTAAGTCGTAACCAGGATAAGGGTAGTTCACTGTTGTTGTTGTAGAACATACTTGTGTTTCTGTAAGGGCTAGTATGTGTGGTCTATTTGCTTGCAGATGTTGGTGTACCGAATTTATGTTTGTATTTAGGCCTCTTATGTTGCAGAAATCAATTCTAAATTGGTTCGGTATCTTTGCTGTCTGTGAAATGCGGAATGAAGGGCTCCCAGGGCCACCCAGCGCCCGGAGATCCGAATGACCGGGGAGTTTACCTCCGGAATATTTTGATCCTGGAAGCACCATTATGTCCTAAAAAGTATAAAGTCTGAATTAAATGTTTCTTTTTTTAAATTACCTTTTTTTTGTATAAAAATAAGTCTTACCTGAATTCTAATATGTTTTCCATCAATCGCTCCGATGCAATTTGGGAAATTCCATCTTATTTCAAAACCATCTGCAATGCTATTCCACTGTTTTTCTATGGGGCACTGTAAATATTCTGGTCTTAAAATTTCCCGAGGGGGTGAACACATGAGGGAAAAAGTGTACACCTAAATCCCTTTTTTGAAGTAAATCCCCTAATTCCTAGAAGTCCTTAGTAAATCCTACTACATCCCAGTACATCCTACTACATCCCAGTACATCCTACTACATCCTAGTACATCCTAGTAATTCCTTGATAAATCCCTATACATCCTCGATATTCCTCGATAAATTGCCCCAGGAAATCCTTTCCAATTATTATTACTAATGATAATAATAGTAATAATAATATTGCTGCACATAATAAGGCATACCTACTTCGTTTGAAACGTGATTTCTTTATTATGTTTTAGGTTACAATGTATAAAATACTAATCTTAACATCGGCTTTAAGAAAAGCAAAAACATGCAGAAGTGAATAGGTACAAGTTACATATTATGTAATATGGAAAAAGTTAAAGTTTAAATCCTGTTTGACATGGGAAAAACTAGATGTAACAAAACTTATTTCATTATGAATATATTATAAGATATTTCATTCAGTTTTACACAACGTATAAAAAATACAAAAACTTTAAACAAAAGCGAAAAAAAATTTCTAGCGCAAAAGTGAATAGGTACATACATAGTAGTATAAGAAAATAAATAAAAATTTAAACCCTATTTGGCATGGGAAAAATTAGACGTTACAAACATTATTTCTTTATGAATATAATATCTTATATAAAGTGTGGCAAGTATAACTGGAACAGCGGAAAGAATGCGGACAAAAAATTGGCGATGTTGTCGATTAGTTTTTTGAGAATTAATATTTATACCTATTATTTAGATAAACACATAATTTAATATACTCATTAACTCATTGAAAATAAAAAGTAATATCCAAACTGAAACTTTACTATTACTTCAACTTTAATTCATAATCTATTTTACACATTATCAATTTAAATAAATTTACGACATTTATATCTATTTGCCCGATACATCCGGCAACAGGTGCGTCAAGTTCTTCTCGTCCTCGTGACAAAGTGCATCAAGGCGATTGGCTGCAAGCCATATTTCCTCTCTTCGCTCCTCAAACGTCGCTGTTCCAAATAAGTTTGCCACACTTTACCTAATATTTTATTCAGTCTTACACAACATATAAAAAAATACAAAAACTTTAACAAAAGCTAAAAAAATACCTAACGCAAAAGTGAATAAGTACATACATAATATGGAAATAAATTAAAGTTTTAATCCTATTTCGAATGGGAACAATTAGGAAAATATTAATCAAAGTAAATTAAGAGGAAACCATAAGCTTTTTTTTAGTATAAGCAAGAGATATACTTTTATATTCATCTTCCATTAACTAAAAATCTTGATTCCCATCTGAATCAGACGTAAAACATATAGGGCCGTAAAAAATAAATTCTTTGTCGACATCTGCACTGTCTGCCTTCTTAGGCCAATAGAAGGTATTTCCACCTTTTTTTTGCTTTAGAAATTTTATTCTGAAAGTTTCGCCTGTTATTGTTTCAATATTCCCTATATACCAGTTAGTGTCGTAGTATACTGCATAAAATTTGTTAACTTCTAATTGAAGTTCCTGGGCCTTATCAATATCATTATCCGAGTCATTCTCCGATTCTTTTCTGCTACTACTGCCAAAACTTTCTGTATCGGTACTGTCATCATACTCAACATAAGCATCATCTTCCGAAGATATTTCAGATGAAGAAAACTTTCTACTAAGCTTCTTTTTTTTGTTTTGGCTGGGGATCTTTCTTTTTCTTATAATTTTACGACTGCCTTTTGACGAAATTTGTTGTTTGACTAGAGTTTTCTCTTGGTTGGAATTATTTAGAATAAAGCGTCTTAGACGATCCACACTAACTTTATTTTTTCTCTCATCAAGTAGCCAACACAATGATGATTTTTTTATTACAGCGGATTTATTTCCGATAGCTACTCGAACCATGGCTTCGTTTTCTTTTACACAAGCGTTATTACCCTCGACAAACTTCGACGAAAAATCTTTCATGACTAGTTCTTCTCCTATTCCTGCTTTCTTGATTATCGAGGATATTTATTTAATTTTCTGACTTTACTGGTAGGGCACTAAGAATGTTTTGAACAACTTCTTCATCTCCAAAATTCACCATGCTACTCACCATTTCTTCAGCAACGTCTTCTGTTTGATCGCAGGTTTCATTTTCAGTAATAGGGTTTTTTATTATAGGTATCGATATGGTATTCCAACTGTTATCATGAATTTCAATTCCTAAATCGCATATGTTTTTTTGGCATCTCTTAAAGCAGCTGATACTAAATTTTCTATACAAGTATCTGAAAAGTCATGAAATTGTGATTCAGCAGATACTAATGCAGTTTTTGCTTTTTCTCGAGGAAAAATCACAACATCTTTAAGCTCATTTAAAATATTGTTTACTGCCTTAATCCTGTCTATGCGTTGCATGATGTCTTTAATGCTGTAGTTGACTACTGTTGAAAATGTTGAAGTCATTGATCTTGTTGCCCGAAATATTTTCTCGCATGTTTGACTAGAAAATAGCGAGGGAATAAACATCTCTTGTGTAAGAATGGCACTGTCACGAAAATTACAAATAAGGTTAATTAATGCATGAGCATTCAGTTCCAAACAATTGTAACAATTTGTAGTTATAAAATTTTCTCCAAGTTTATAGTTCTGGTGGTTTTCAAGCCAGTTTCGCCAAATTCTCAGAAAAAAACAACATACCAGATATTATATATTCGTGTTTTTATATCAGAATCTGTATCCAGATAAGATGCTATGGATAAATGCATTATATTCAAGTAGGCACGGGTACCTTGACTACCTGGAACACTTTCCAGTAATTTGATTATTTGTGGAGAACATATTTTTTCGGCTGCGGTGAAGTTCATTTTATCCTCGAGCTTTAAGTCTGACAGTGACAGTAAATGTTTATCTTTTGAAAAATCTTCGATTATACGTTTCAGGTGATCTGGGGATGCAAAAAATTACCCATAGGTAATACAATATTAATCTTTAGGAGTCTCGTTCGTAGTTTCGTAGCAATATGAACTGTATCTTGGACAAAGGAAACTGCAGTTTCATCATTTCTGTCATATCCCGAATGATACCAATCCCACTTATATGTTTTGGAATCTGTTACACTAAGTGGAAGCTTAGCACTTTGACGCATTGTTTTTAATAACCGAGAGTCACCATCTGACGAAAAGCCTAGTACGGTTATACCTCGTTGTTTGGCATTTTCTTTAATATTTTGCCACCGTAGATTGACATCATTAGCATTGAATCTGTTATCGATTCCAAAAATAGCAAGGCAATAGGCTGGTGCCGTTTGGGACAAAGGCTGCGCCATTATAACATAGGCATAATTTGATTTAACACTACTTTCAAAATAGTCGCAAATTGCTTTTGCCGACGTTGCTAAAAATGTATCTGTTTTTGGTAGTCCGTTTACTAACGGTAAAACAAATCCTACAAGCTTATTAGTTCTTACATCATACTCAATTTTTCCTGTCACTCATGTCGCATCCTCACTTATCCAAATAACTTTGGGTAAATTCCTTTTCTCTAAAAATTCTTTGAGGCCATCGTAATCGAATACACCTTCTTCAATTTTTCGACTTGTTTTTTTCACAAATTTATTTAAGCAGCTTATCGATGGCAGCACTGATTTCATGTTTGCGTGTAGAGTTTCATATAATAGTTTACCACCAACGTAAAACAAGTACAGTGCAAACTTTTTTATTGTTTCAGTGTAACTATTTCGTTTGTTTAAATGCCTTGAATTATTAAAAGAAATATCCAGTAACATTTTAAGAAGAAGTTTAGTTTGCTTTTCATCGGCTTTTTCAGGGGTTTGTGTTAAACATTCCATCGCTTTATTTAAATCACATCCTAATTCTTCATTTTCATTTATAATTTTTTGTGTCATGCGTTCTACGTCATTAAGAAATGAAAAAAATGACGTAATAAGTGGCTGATTATAAACCTGATTTTCCCTCTTTCGCTTTCTCCTTTCTTTCCGTTGATACTTCTCTGTTGACCATTTGGAATCCAAACTCAAACTGCCAGAGGTTAAGACCTTTGGAGAAGCTTCAACTTCAACATGTACTTCATTTTCTTCGGTACTCTCACTTGGGTTGTCATCTTTTTTGGCATTGGCTAAATCATTATTTGATAAATTAATCGGTAGATTATTGATTTTTGGACGAACTATAATTTTAGTGCTTAAAATGTTGATTTTTGGCTTAGTTACTGAAGTGACTGTATAGCTTTCTACTCGGTCACCTATTTCGTCTCTATCTGTCTTTGTCTTGGTTTCTGTTTTTTGGGGATTAACTGAAGGCGTATCTTCTTCGTCACTTTTTTCTAGATTTGGAAAAACTTCCCCTGTATTACTCTCCTTATATTCGTCGGAGTGCTCCTCTGACATAAAGGAGTCACCTTGGGAAACACTTTTTGATTGCCTTACGTGTGCAACATTGAAATAATTGAGTATCCCTGGTTGATTATTTTCTTTCTTATCTACATTTTCGTCAAACTTATCAAAACATGTATTAAGGTGTAACTTTAAGTGTTTATGAATATTACCAAAAACCCATCGTTTAGAAGAATTAACTTTTTTTGAAGTTTTTTGAATCTTTGTTGTAGATTTGCAAAAACATTTCATGACGCAATAAAGTTCATCTCTTGCGTAATACTTACATTCAAATTTGATATGCAAAAACTTTTCCTTGAAATAGTTCCACTCATTTTCGTTCTTACATTTACTTTTCAACCACTCTCTAACTGTGTGAGAAACATGTGAATTTTCGGCAGTTAAATTCTCGCTCGTATTCTTGATAATATTGACTCTCGTATTGCCTGATGCAGTCACTTCCGGTTGGATAAGTCCTGAAACAAGTTACTGATTAGTAAATCACTTAAAACTTTAATTAAAAGAAAATATGTTAAATATTTACCTAACTCTTCCGATGATCCCGCTGCTATAGGGCTCTGTGCTACTACAATTGAACACCTACAAGAACTACGCTTTTTGTCATATCGAGATTTGCTTTCTTCAGCTAATCTCTTATTTTTAAAATATTTTGCAATTATTTGTAGCAATTTTTTGTGTCCATGCAAAAACTTAAAACTTTGTGGTTTTTGATGAAAAACGCCATAATAAATTTCAAACTCATTTTCTGAAATTAAATCTGGTACAGTCTCTCTCATAAAATTTTCCATTTCTTTAAGGTCCTCTTCAGATATATTTTCTATGAGTTTGGAGTCCGTAAAGCCGTTAATTTTTAGAACATTTTTTAGCGATATGGGCAGGGCCTAAACATTGTTCGACTTCAACAAAGTAGCCTAGCTCCTGGGCATCAATATTGGTCATCTAAAAAACGAAAGGGTAATTTTAACATTCTAAAAAGGATAAAATAATGACATTTGTAATGGTCAATGACTATGCCAAAAAGTGTGAGGCGCTATTTTGTTACGTTTCTTTTCTAAACATGTATAATTTATTTGGCATAGGTAGTCATTGAACGTTAAAAAATTACATTATTTTATACCTTTTACTGCGCTAAAAAGCGTGTTTCTTGGTTTTTAAACTCCATTTTTTAATTAGAGAAATAGAACAAAAAGTAACAAAATGACTGAGCCAGGAATCGAACTGGCTCGCACAGTTTGTATAAACAACAAGTAAAAGTGAGGTTATAATACCAATACGTAAAAGTAAGCGATAACCGAGGCGACAACTGAAACATTAATAATTTTTTACTTAGTACTATGTACTAAGTATACTTACCTTATTACCTAGTAACTAGCTAACTTTATGAAAACATATTAAGTGAAAAATCACAAACTGAATTACGTGCCACCACAATTTGCGCGTACGCATTCACGTATGGTCGACTTTCTGCTAATTCGAATTCGGGGAATGATCGACCGATTCATATGACCTTGGCCTTAATAAATAAATTTATCCTGTGGTAATTTACAATATGTTTGTTTTAAAACCCGAACTTGGTAATTTAAATGATCCTTAAACATAGCTTATTTAATCTTCAATAAATTTTAATGTAAATAGTCAGTAAATAGTTAGTCATATATTTAAAATTAACTAGAATTAGGCCTATTTATGATGAAGTGTATGCACTTTTGTACGTTACTGTCGAAAATGTAATAGAGATAGTACAAATATACTAAAACGGCAACACTGACGCTCATATAAAATGTAAAGTTGTGAAAAAAATTTAGTGCACGTGTGCAGTTTCTAATAAATCCTCGGTACATCCCAAGTAAATCCTGTACATCCCAAGTAAATCCTGTACATCCCAGGTAAATCCTGCACATCCCAAGTAAATCCTGTACATCCCCAGGAAATCCTCATACATCATTGTAGGTGTACACCATAAATCCCCATGTGTTCACCCCTGGAAATTTCCCAAATAGCAGAGCAAGTACTTTTAATAATATTAGACACAGTGCTTACTCCCAATCGATAATTGTACGAAATGCTCTTCATGCTTACTCCGGCAGCTAAATATCTGAAATATGAATCTAGGAATAAAAGCTGCTTGAAAAGATAACTCAAAGCCTCAAAAATACCTCAATGTAGCTGATAACATTTCGCCAGGTTGTATTGGCTCACGTGCATAATAACATTTGCTTATAACTGGAGACAGTTTTTCCAATAAAAAATCGAAGTCATCTGTGGACATCCTATGGTAATTCCAAAATTTTTTCTTATTTTTAATTCGCATTTCTTGTACTAAATTATGTTATGCTCCTTTTTGTTTTCTTAACTTAAAAATTTCACAGGTACCAATCGTCCGAATGGTTCTTTGCCTACATCCATTATTCCTCTTTTTTAAGAGTAACTATGCAGCGATTACTCGTCTTCGGCGCCAAAGAAATAAATTTTCTTCTTGTTCTTGATCCAACATAAATTTTTTTATGCAACTTCAGCAAAAGCAAAAAGGCAAACACAACACAATAAACGACAAAATATTCAAAATAAACAAAACAAACGTACTACTACTACTACTATTCAGTTTTACAGCCTAAATTTAAATCGATAGGGGAAATAAAACAAACATTTTTTTTTTTAGGTTTTAATATAATGTCAAATAGGACTCAGGATTGCCAACACTCCCAGCTCTGCCACCAAAAATAAATAAAATATCTCTAGAATGATTTGCGAAATTCGTGTCTATATGAAAGATGTGAAAAAAGACGATTTTTTTTACGAAATTCGCAATTCGTAATTCGCATCTATACGAACCATCCCTTAGGGGGGGGGAGGGGGGAGACTGTCCTAAAATGACATAGTTGATAAAATGACATAGGCGCTATTTTTATTTCTGAACGCACGTTTAAAGACAATTGGCGCCATCTATGAAACGACGGAGAAACTTGCAACTCATTCATGTAATATCACGCAAGATTTTTTTAATTTGCGGCTTAGATCTCTACTTGTGTGTTTCCTTTGCTCCCGATTTTAAAACCAACTGTTATTCAAGTGTTGAAATGTTGAACAAAAATAAGATTTTTGGTTAAACCATTTCAATAGTGCCAATATATATACGTAAGTATATTTTTAATTCACAAAGTTTTTAAAAATGTGTTTATGGTTTAAAATGACATACCGGCAATCATTATAAAACGACACAGGTATGTCATTTTATCCTAGTAATTTGGTTCTAAGACCTAGTACGTCCCTATTAGATTCTTTATTTGTAAAAATGTATTTTTGCTGTTTTCATTCATGAAAAATCCTTTTAATTATCCATGAGGTATGATATTGCAAAAATCAGCTTTTTTTCAGATGGTAGAAAAATACAAAAGGAGGAGCGATAGGCAATCCTGGAGCGAGGATTCTATGAGTTGGCTATCAAGGAAGTTCATAGTGGCAATATGGGGTGGCTTGCAACTTCAAAACAATTCGATGTTCCGCAAGCTACGTTGAGAAGGCAAGCTCAGAATAAAAACAAAAAACTAGGAGGTGCTGAAAAAGGCCTTAGACGCTTTTCTACAACCTTTCCAAAGGAAATGGAAGACGAACTTGTTGAACACATCAAGCTGCGTGAAAATATGTTGTTTGGACCGTGACCGACCTAAGAAAACTGGCTTATGAGTTTGCCGAAGCAAATAACTTACCGCATCGGTTTTGTAAAGTCGAAAAAGTAGCGAGTTTTGAGTGGCTTAGGGGATTTCGTATGCGCCATCCAGAGATTAGTTTAATAAAGCCGGAATCTACATCTGCGGCAGGGGCACAGGGCTTTAACAAACCTCAAGTCTCTCCATTTTGTTTTAATCTGCCCTCTCAACAGTTCAGAAACCTCCTAAGATTTTTGCTTCTAAAGGCAAAAAACAGGTGGGATGTATTACCAGCGCAAAACGCGGCGCCCATACAACAGTTGTATGTTGCATGAATGCAACAGGATCTTCCGTCCCTCCCGCATTAATTTTTGCTAGAAAGAAGCATAAGACGGAACTTGTGGATGATGCCTCTGTAGAAACATTACTTCTTTGTCAAGAATCTGGGTGGATGACGGGCGATCTATTTTTACTTTGGCTGAAACACTTTGTAAAACACTCTCATGCTTCATTGGAAAATCGAGTTTTGTTGATTTTAGATGGTCACAGCAGCCACAAATATTAACCAGCTCTAAAATATGCAAAGGACAATGGCATAAGTTTAATGTTTTTGCCCCCTCATGGCACACATCGAATTCAACCATTAGATGTTACTTTCTTCGGCCCATTAGACATCTATTACAACCAAGAAATTGACAGATGGTTGAAAGCTAATCCTGGTCGTGTCGTAGGTCCATTTCAGATAGGATATTTTCTGTAGCCTATGGTAAGGCAGCTACAACTGCAATAGCGTGTTCTGGCTTTGCTAAAACTGGTATATTCCCGTTCAACCCAGACGTGTTTTCAGACCACCTGTATATGCCTAGTTTGGTAACAGATCATCCTCACGTAACGGCCGAAACTGCAGGTCGATCCAGCGATACTGATCAAACTGCAGGTCCGTCTATCCATACTGATCAAACTGTAGATCTGTCTAGCGATACTGATCAAACTGCAGGTCCGTCTATCTAAAGAAGCTCAATCATTACAACTATGATGTCCATGCATGAATCAGAAAAAATATTCATGTCAAGAAAACAACATTCCACTGTTCTTTCTCCGTCTCCAAAACAAGAAACATCTACAGGAGCGAAAAAAAAAAAGAAGAGCGGAGTACCATTACCAGTATCATTTCGTACGGAGAGGAGTCTGGCGAGTTAACGAGCACGCCACAAATAGAAGAAATTAAGGCAAAATACGAAAATAAAGTTGAAACAGAAAGAAGAAGGTCAGAAAGGAAAAGGATTACACGAAAACTTGTAAAAAGTGACAGTTAAGAAGAAACGGGGTCTTTACAGGAAATGGAAGAAGATGATGCTTCATGCATATATTGCAATGAATTATATAGCTTTTCAAAGTCTGGAGAAGGTTGGATTAGATGCCAACGATGCAAAAGGTGGAGCCACACAGAGTGTGCCGGTATAAGCAAACGAGCTAAGCTAAGCGTTCTTATGTGATATTTGTCAAAGTTAAACAATCACACATGATACTATCTAACTGTCATTATCTTTTACAACTACTAAAGTTTTCACTTATTATTTTATTTTAGAATAAGATTAACTTTTCTCTCGCCTTTGCTTAAGTTTATCTATATTTATAATGGGTATGTCATTTTATCGACCCTATTTTCTATTGAATGACAAGTGACTTTTTTGTAAAAAGCGGTATATTTTGTAGATAGTTTTTTTTAATTGAAATAAAAACTGCTATACAATGTTAAACATTTCAATATACTAGAAGCCGAAATTTGTGGTTATTTAATTTTTTTGACAAACTTTTTGCCTAAAATAGTTTGAGTATGTCATTTTAGAACAGTCTCCCCTACAACAAATACATAGCTTTTTAAAGTTGCATTTAAAAAAGAAAACGGTAACTTATGAATTATCATAATGTTGCACTGACAACAAAACACATTAATTATTAAAAATATATTTGCCGCTAAATATTTGGATATCTGGTATTAAGCGTTAAATGTCGCGAAGTTTCTAATTATACTCTTAAATCTTTTCATTTATAGTTTTCTGATGTGTCCTAGTAACTTGATTAAAATATAGGCCACTCAATGTTTATCCCGTTGATTGACTTAGTTAATTTCCAAAGATATGTGTCAATGTCGTGTCTATTGTGAGTTAGTGTAAGAGTGAATAATAAATTGTTCTGTTTGTTATTATATAAATAATGCATTCAGGAACAAAGAGGGAGTTGAGAGTAAGGATTCAGTGGATGAAGAACAGCGGGCTGCAGCGTGTTCTGCAATGGCCTTCTACAATAACATGGATAGCTGCTTTCGGTGTCCTGAAAACTTTCAATTATCAGTCTCTTTCAGTGTATTTGTCCTTCCAGAGGGACACTGTCTTAAGTAAGCCTGAAGTATACAGCTGTTAATTTTGGTAGAATTTTTTTCTGTTTTATTTGCATTACTTTTAAGGATTAATATTCTAATTTTTTT
>MU184673.1:87754-136864 GCA_016904865.1 Pissodes strobi | reverse complement strand
CATTGACGCGTACCGATTTTGGAAATGTCGCGTTGCCATTCGAGGATCTTTTGGCAATGCGGGAATTGAGATTTATTTGTGGCACGTTTTTCTTAATAAATGTCGGGTCAAATAAGTATTTCCTTTCGGCTAACTCGAGTAATTAATTATAATAGGCTTTGGTACATCAAAATTCAGGAGTATTATTTTCGAAATCAATTCGAAAAATCATTGAAAGTAACATGTGACATACATGCCGTGTTTCAATTGGCCAGTGGTAATTCTTTAAATGGGAATTTTAGAGAAAATCTAATTGCCTTTCATGTTGGTTTAGTCAGTCTTTTGAGTAGCAGTGTTGGCGTCGTCGTGGTGGAAGTTTTACCCATGTGGAATTTTCCACCCGATCCATTTGCCTGAAACTGGTTCCTTAATGGGATTTAGTACTGCTTTTGTCAGGTGAGTGAGTTAACATTGTTTTTTTTGAGTAACGCTATCTTATGAAAATGTTCTCCTATGTAAGTAATCCCTAATTCCGGTTTAATTCTATTAAGAGAAGCTTTTTTTATTTACATTTCGAGACAACCTAGTCTATTTCGGCATTTACCGGATAACAAACCTTCACAGGTAAAAGATTGATTTTTTTTCTGATGATTTTATTTGGTATTTTATTTTATTTGTTCAGTCTGTAAATGTTCATTACCTCGCGTTTTAAGCAAAGCTGTGAATATGAGGATTTTTTTCGAGGGAGTTTCTTTCCTTGGTATTTGACGAGTCCGGAGTCATTCCGTCCTTCTTGTATTACAGTAAAATCTCCCATTATTATTTTGCCACAAAAATTGAAAAGCTGATATGTTTTCCAAATTTTATGGAATTGGAATTGGATAAAAAAATTAAATTATCTCTAGAATGTAGGTAGTTTAACGCATATGATTGACACTTTTTATAACATTTTGTATAATATGACAAATGACGTAGAGAATGATATATTAGAGTTGTAACGGGCCAAATTTTCATTTGTATTCAGCTAAGATATAATATTTAATTTAAGTTTTTTTTTATTGACATAATGGGCTAATTATCGATCCGGATGGATTTATATATCTTAATGTAAATACCTGCCACATCGTAGGTGAATGAAATATATCGATCGAGTTGATCATAGTTCATTTTCTCCTTCCATGTTGATTTCGTTTTTGGTTCAAATCCCTAGTTAGCGATATTGACGCGTATCGATTTTGGGAACGTCGCTCGCGCTGCTATTTAAGGATCTTTAGACAATGCGAGAATTGATATTTATTTCTTGGACGTCTTTCTTATTAAATGTTGAGTCAAATAAGTATTTCCTCTAGGATAACTCGAATAAATAATTAGAATAGACTTCGATACATCAGAATTCAGGAGCATTATTTTCGAAAGCTACTCGAAAAATTGTTGGAAGGGACATGTGTCATGCAGGCAGTGTTTCGATTGACCAATCTTAATTCTTGATATGGGGATTTTAGAGGAAGTTCCTTTACCTTTCTCGTTGGTTCCGGGAAGTTTCGCTTGCGCTACTTTTCACCAGTTAGCCTGGAACTCGCTCCTTAGCGTGATTTGGTACTGCTTTTGATTTTGTTTTTTTTGTAGTTGATTTTAATTTTTTTAGAAGCAATTAGATCTGAAAAGGCGACAGAGACTTCGAATAGTTACATTGGGAATCTTAAGAGTCTCAGAATAATATAAATCGAATTTATATATTATTTATATCACAGTATTCCAAACACAGTTAAGAGTAGTTAATAAACGAGAGTGAGTCCTCACGGAGCAGGCAATTTATCGCTCCCGGAGTCCGTGAGGGCTCTCTCTCGTTGGGTTTTGAGGAGTCTCTCTCATAAGGAAATAAGTTTGTACCGTTCTGTAAAATGTTAGTTCTACTATTAAGATACACATAAGTCTGGGTGTTGATTCACTCTGTAATGTAACCTTGTTCAATTTCGCCTCGGTATAATCTTGATACATGTCGACACTCTGCCTACCGAGGACGTTATTCCACCATGAAACAAGGTGTTGCCTTTGGTATAACCTTGATACATTTTGTACGTAACCTTAAGCTTTTATTCCCCACTTAAACCGCTATTATAAAACTAGTAGCTTAGGGTCCAAAACTTTAATTCAAAATTTGTACAGGTAGATAATGGTGAATACAAGAAAACGAAAAAGAAATAGTGGTTCCAAAAGGCAAGTGGTGAAAAAATTGAAGTAAATAACAAAAATCCCATAGACGAAGTCTGGCAATCATAAGTGCTTTTAGTGAAGAAAGAAGTTTTGATATTAGCAGTACAAAATGGATGATATTAGGGATGATGTAAACATCCAGAGAGTTTTGGCCTTTCTAAATTCAATTTATAGGTGACCATGATGTCAACAATTTTATGCAAATCGAAGCAGAACCATTCAATCCAGAAGAAATGGAAAAGGGTGCAGAAGATGAATATGCAGATGGAAATGTGGTGTTCCTTGAAAACTATAATGAGGTTGGTTTTTTCAACCGAGTGTTTTGCATAACGCAGAGTTATGCTGTTATAACAATATTACCGGATAGAGAAGATCATATATTGTGTTATTTTTGTTTTTCACTTCATCTCAGTTTTTTCAAAATTCTACTATTCATAAACATGTTAATACCCATTATAAGAGGAAAATGAAATATTCAATTATTTAATGTTTGTATTCCTTTTAAAATGTTAATGGGTTTCTTTGATGACTATAGGAAAGTTATATTAAAAGCAAAACAGGAGCTAATACTTGTGCGAGATAACACTGACAATAATGCTATTATAACTACCGATCCAAGTGAAATACCAAAAATTACTCTTCACAAACTAACTTGGAATATACCACATATTTCAGTAGCAATCCCTCAAGAATTGTCATTAACAAAAATTATTGATAAGGGGACAGATTTAGTTATTGCATTTAGAAGTTGGGAATTAGTTGAATATCCGGAACTGTTGAAAACATCCAGACGCAATTGGCCTGTTAAGACATCTACTAGAGTTGAAACTCCTCGTCATGTTATAGTTGCGTTTCAACAGGAGAAGAGAGATTCGAAAATATCAAATATGAGTGAATTTAATGACATAAACTTGAGAAATATTAAAGCGTTTTTGAATTGTGAAAGATACCCCTATAATGATCTTCTCCTGGACATAGGTAATAATAAATATGCTATATTGTATGAAATGTATTCCCAATTTCGATCTTCTTACTATGCAAAAACCGAAGAACCTTTATTTGACCCAAGCGATTTTAAATCAAAAGCTCCTATTGCTTATATAAATTGCTCACATCAAAAGGAATCTTTACAAGCTGGACCTGTAGTAATGAGAGTAGAATTTGAACTAAACAAAGATTTAGAAAAAGATACTTCAGCGTATTGTTTAATATTACATGATAAAGTTTTCACTTACAACCCACTCACTAAACTTGTTAAACAACTTTAATTTTCAAGTTGCTTTTAATATTACATTTCATCCCCACCCTCTTGGAGCACTACATTTATTTAACATTTGAACAAATATTTCTTAGTTGTATAAGATCATTTAAAGATAGAGCAACCCTCAGCAGGTTCTTAATATAGTTCATGAAGTAATAATCTTACAATATGTTCAAGAAATTAGACATTTGCATTAAAAATTTAGAAGAACTGAAAAAACGTATTGAATGATATTCCAATAAAAACTTTATGTTTAAGAAATTTGCGACTTTAAAAATATGAGATTAGTTTTGGATATTCAAGAGTTCAAAGATGAAAAGAATAAATATCTACCTAAAGAATTAGCTGCCTATGATAGAGAAAAAATTAGTCATTATGTTTTCAAGCAATCATGTTCTTTCAATTCTCTTTCTCCTGAAGCGCATAAGCAAGCTGTATTGTTAATGAAAAATCACCACTGCATTAATTGGAATATCGGTTATACCCCACTACACCACTTTTCAACAATTGTAAAAAATTGACTGAATAAGCGCAATTTGTTTACATTAAAGGAAACGAAAAAGCAGATTACCTAAGAAAATATTCCAGCAAACCAATAATTGAATTAGATGAACAACCAATTTTAATTACTAAGTCACCATCTATGTGTGCGCTTTCAAATGTGTTTTATATTTATAATAATTTTTTTATGAATGAACTAAAAAAAAATTATTTAACTTTGTTTTATTAAATACATTTCATTTCTCACATTTAAATTTTCTAATACACAGTATATCTTGAGCTTCAGCATCATTTCCCGCAAGCGCATAAAACCGCGAACAGGCTTCCGACATCAGAAAGTTTTCATAAAGTTCTAACACAAAGTTCTCCACATCTTACACAAACACTTCAAATTGAAGTTCTCCCAGTTCTTATTCTGCCAATTTTATCACATCTAATATAGTTGGATCTCCTATATATTTCTTCAAACTAACCACTTCAACAAAAAATTCCAATTGTTTCAGTTCAACTACAAACTGCAATACATTGAAATTGTCGAAGTATTGAGCACAAGCGGACGCACCTTTCGAATAATGTTCTGCAAACTCACAATAAAAGTCAACATACTCTGGTCTGCTATGCGTAGCATTATAATAATTATCTGAAGTTAATTGGGTAAATTGTTCATGTAACTTTTTCATAGCCTCATTCATAACTGTGAATGTATATAACTAACAGCGACTGAATGATCGTAAGTATCAATGTTTCTTATAAACAGAAAATACTTTCTTATTATCACATTGGTGTTCTTGGAATGATATAAACTACTTCATTATCTTCATCATTATTATCACCATCTAGAATAGTCTCAAAAAATCTACAATTGATTTAGTTTCTTTCACAATAGCTCTTTTTTGATTAGTATATTTCATATTAATGTAATCACAATGACTTCTACACAATGGACAAAAATCCTTCGTTTTTAACCATTCTGTTAAGCAATCTAAACAAAATTTGTGTTCACACCAATTTGGTGTGCAAATCTTTTCTTTTTCCAAAGAATTGAAACAAATAGAGCATTCCTCTTTCAAATGCACTTTACTTTTTTTCTTTTTTGAACTGTTTCCGAACTAACTATTTCTGAATTGACTCGCTTGAGTACTAGATTTCTTAATTTGAGTTCTTCCATAGAAAACTAAACTGTGAAATGAAGAAACATACAGAACTGCTGGTTTTATTATGTTTATTTAAGAGAGGAGGGGAAAAGTCAGAGTCAAAGGCAAGGTCAACATATATGTAGATAAGGATGGGAAATGTATTAATTACATGATGAGAAAGACTCCTCAGTAAGCAAAAGAGAGAGAGCCCTCACGGAGGATAAGGTAATTACCTCGTCTGTGAGGACTCACTCTCGTTAACACACTACTATTAAGGCTTCTGAAATGCATTTCCTATTAAAGCAGACGATCCTAAGCTAAAAGGGGAAATAGATATTACTTAACATATTTTTATTCTGATTTTCAGATTCCGATTACAATTATGTTCACGAAATGAACTTAGGAACCTGACCCTTCTCATGGCATAAAACACCGACTTTTACCATCGAAATGTACTGTCTAAATAAGTTGATTTATTTCTCTTTAGACCTGTTGAATATTAGTCATTATACTGATAATTATATTTGGTTCTCAAGTCATGATACTTTTTGTGGAATGTCTAAGCTTGCCTTTCTAGTACCATACATTGTTCTCTTTTCATATTCGGTGACTTTCCCGAAAAGACACGCAATGGAAACGGGCATCTAACAAACCCGGTCAAACGCAAAATAGCCAATTTATTCACATACGGTAGACTTTTATTTCCATATATAAACCGCAAAGAGCATTGCAAATTAATTTCGAGTTTATTAAACTGGGCATTCTCGCATGTGCCTTTCAAAGGACGCTCAGCTATGGCCCGCTGCAGCATAATCGATGTTTCGTATAACGTTTTATCCGAATAAACCGATCCATTGATACTGCGAGAAATGTGATTAGGTTCGATAAAAATCAAATGAAGTAACAAGTCAGGAAAAATCGTCGTGACGTTTTAGGTAAACAAAAACAAATTTAGGAAGTAATTATTGAAATGTCTTAATATGAAAGTGCGATGAGTTTGACTTTAAGTGTACTCATCCTGAAATAGCGGAAATTGCGGTAGAAACTTCCATCGACGTGAAGTTTCAGGTAAACAAAAACAAATTTATGAAGTAATTATTGAAATGTCCTAATATTATGTTGACTTCAAGTGTACTCATCCTGAAACAACGGAAATTGCGGTAGAAACTTTTGCATTAAAAATCGTAAAGCTGGTATGAAAATATTTCTATAAGTTTATGGAATTGGAGATTGGGTAAAAAAAGTAAATCATTTTAAGAATTAGTGGGTATGTACCTTGGTAATTTTAGTATAGTATATCATAAAATGCTGTCAACAAATTTAAACCATCTTCATTTTGGGCCATGTACGAAATACATAAAAGTTTATGGGGCATGAAACACACTATAAATATTGTCGAATGTCCCATATAATCCACACTGTTAGTAAAATATTGTATAATATGGTAAATGACGTACTTACGTAGAGTACTAGTTTTATACGATAAGATTTTAGCCTGGATGATTTTTTAACGGACTTAATCCTTAAACTGGCAAAATATGAATTTTTTTTTGAAATTGGATCATATAATTGTGTCAATTTGGAGCTCAAAATACAAGAAAAATTAAGCAGATTTTATATGTGTCTCTTAGGATATAAATTTAAATATATTTTTAGTCTAAAATCATTTATATTTAAGGTACATGGCTAATTTGGAAAAATGGCACAAAATATCAAAATACAGATTTATCTCGATAAACTTTGGTTCAAATCATACAAATATGCTTAAGAACACAGTTTGGAGACAGAAAAACAATAAATACTACATTCAGACATTATATTGATTGAGGTGTTGTCAATGCTACCAAACCCAGACATGTTGTTTCTTCCCTTACACTGGTAGACTTATGTGGTTTATAATCTCTTTACCATACACTGGAGCTCAACACACCTATTCTGAACTTAGAATTTATATATTACGATTTTAAATATTAATTGTTTCATACTTGGAAATATTGGAACGTACCCAACCGGTATCGACGGACACAACTTCGTGGTCTTCCCTCATTTTCGAACGTTCTCTTGATGAATGCCTAAGATTTCTTTTGGCAATTGACGTGGTATTGCCCTTCCGAGCAATGAACGTGTAGAAAGAGTAAAGACAAGTTTTCGAAGTCGAGATATTATCGTTTTAGTTTTGATCAGCAGGTATTATTTATCGTGAAATAAAATTAGGAAGCACTCTGCCAGTAATATCTTCTCCTATTATCGGCAGTATATTACCCTTTTCAAAGGGGTCCATTCTCTGCCTGGTCTCTCGCTAGCCTAGAGAGCTTCTCCAGGCCCATTTCTACCAGTTTGAGACACCTTTTTGTTGAAGTGATGCTGACCCACATGGCGTGACGTGCAGCGTCACACGAGGCAGTGAAGCTCTAAATAGGGCCAGCCAATTGGCCGTGTGAGTTAGGAAGGACTCCCTATAATGAAAATTATCCGAATACACGGGACCAACATTACACCGGCATCGAAAGTCAGATGTCTAGACATAACGCTGGATTGTAAATTCAAATGAAATAAACACATTGAAGGAGTTATAACTAAAGCTACGAGGGCCTTCATGGCGTACCGACGTCTTGCAGGAAAAACCTGGGGATGTAAATCAGAAATCCTGCGATGGATGTATGTGATGATAATAAGACTCACCTTACTTTACCGGTTGATCGTCTGGTTCAAGGAAACGGAAAAGCAGGGCATAAAATCAGCTCTCAACTAAGTGCAACACCTGGCGTGCATAAGCATAACTGGCTCAATGAAAACTTGTCCAACAGCAGCAATCGAGGCAATTGTTGGCCTCGCACCTCTACACATTGTTGTAGAGGGAGCAGCTAGGGAAGCAATGGCTATAAGCACAAGAGAGGGAGCGGGCAAGGAAGGATGGCTTAAAAAGAGTGAGCTAACATCCCTGACAATGCATATACCAGTCTTTGGGCTCCCCAGGGACGATATAGTCAAAAGATACAATTTGCAACACGTTTTTCTTCTTGAAGTTAAAGTGAAAGTAAAGATTTTTTTCAATTAAAAGGAAACCTAGCCCCGGAGGGTCGTTTTACAAATGCCCGGCCCCCGTAGTGGGGTCGTTAGAGCGCCACCAGGTCTGACCAACTAAACTAAAGAAGATCCGCTGGTGTTGCGCAGGGTGGCTAGGCTGGCTTATTAAATCAAAAATTACTCAAGCTTAACTTAACAAGAAAACACAATCTAAAATTTAAGGGACAATATATTTGCTACTAAATTCCATTTTAAATGTAGCAGTAATAATATCTAGCAATGAACGGCCACAATAATTAAATCAAATGACTCGATAAATTAATAAAAAGAATAAAATTAGAATAAAACTATTGAAAGCGTGGCTGCTTGATTCATATTATAAAGAGAGAAAATTTAGAGCGGTTATATTACTCGATAAATGAATGAAAAGAATAAAATTATTGCAACTGTTTTAAAGCCGGTCAATGCTTGACTTATATTAAAAAGAGAGAAAAGTCTGAGCAATTAGATTAAATGGGTCGATAAACCAGTGAATAAATGAAAATAAAATTAATGAGCTATTTTAGAGCTTGGCGGTCAATGTTTGGTTTATATTAAAAGAAGGAAAATTAAGAGCAATTATATTAAACGGATAAACAAACGAATTAATGAAAGATAAAATTTCTGTGCGATACCCAAATCTGGCCGTCGAACACTGGTGGAGGCGCCGGGCACCTATAGATTCATCAGGTACTGCCACTCGATGGCCCCGGGGAAAACTAGCCGAGGACTCGATAGCTCGATGTCAAGATTGGATGATAATTGAACTATGGCCCACTAATTGAAGTTGTGGCCCGCTAGTAAAACTTGTAGCCTGCTAGCAAAAGTGGTAGCCTGGTAGCAAAAGTGGTAGCCTGGCAGTAAAAGGTGATAGCCTGCTGGTAATTGCGCATAAGACAGAACTCCCTTACTTTAATAAAAATCATATCCCCTCCCCTTGCATAAATATTTCTTCTTTATAAAATAAATTCCCCCAGAAAAAAACCATGGACTTGCAATGGCCATCAGCAAATAAAAGAGATACTAAGGTACAGACAACTTGAATATAAAAAAGATAGGTATGAATCACCCCTAGGAGAAAATATAAACTTTCCCATACGATCAAAATTAAAGTTACATTACAATAAAAATTCGAATTTGATAAAATGCAGTAGGTAAGATAACATATGGGACGCAAAGCAAATGGCGGACTATACACAAAAAAGGTTAACACAGATAAAGCAAATAATTCATTAATTTAGGCAAAAAACTGTCATAACTCAATAATTACCCCGATCATGTGTGAAATTCGACGGTCTCGGTCTTATACGAGAAACGTGGAAAGCCGCTAGAAATAAAGGAAAAAAACCATTAGCGTCATGGCGTCGTCCGCATGCTTCACAAGCAATAGGGGAAAAAATAATTCCAGAGAAAATGCTTACCTAGTACAGTATGTAAATCCCGAAAATCGGTCGTGTCAAAATACCAAGAGATACCACAGTATATCCCCAATAAATGGGCGGAATTAAATCACAAACTAAATGTTGAGTCTCTGAGACTGCACTCACGGCAAACCTTCTTCTCGCCTTGAAAGGTAATCTTAGATGCACTCTCGATTGGTTTTCGTCAATTTGGCTTTCTCCTTCTACGAGATCAAACGCTACGTCAAATCTGTAAGTAGTGATGAGCTGAAACATGCCGAGTGGTTCGATACAAGGAATAATTCTATGATAACAAACGACGTAGTTCTCGTTTATTTGAGGGTAACATGACGGCGGAAGCCACTATTAAGGCATTGAAATCAAGTGATTCAAGAAATACCAGAGAATATTCCCTAACAAAACGATAAACTTTAAAAAAATTAAATCGATACCTGGCATTTATAAGAAATAGGACATTCCTATTACTCGGGTAAAAGCAGAGGTCCCAAAAATGATCGGCTGGCAATTGGAGTTCAGCAACCAAGGGGTTCCCAAAGAGTTATGAAGTATTCAAACCGACAATAAAATATAAATCAACGAGTTTAATGCAGAGTATTTGCAGGTTTTACTACCAGAATTCTTAAAAATATAAATCGGGTCGCTGGCCGTTCTACAGTCATGTAATATAAATCAAGTCAAGCTATCCTAATAACAATGTGCTTCGCTTATCAATTAAAATAAACATAGTTAAACATCGTTAACCCATACTTGGAATAGAGTTAATTTACATTAAGAAAGGCGGCAATTTCAAGCGAATTGTTAGCAAAACGAATTTAGAATTAATAAACCGATGAGTGCAAAATACAGCATCTTTTTTCCTAAATGCGGCATATAAATGAAATTTTAAAAATATTTGACACTGGCAAAATCGGACTGTTACAACTTCTTAAAAATACTTCACGGTCGTGATAAGAAGTAGATGAAAAAGAAAAAAGAACACCACTTAAATTCTCAAATCCGAACTGAACGGGGGATCGGAAATTGAGTATTTAGGCCAGGAACTAAATTCTTCAAAGCCATGGGAAAACACCGGACATATTCTAGGCGAAAATTAACGCCGATGCATATGTGCGCAGTTCAACTTAGACCGAAACTATAGAAAGAAAGAGATTGTCATCTTCTCAGACAGTTAAGCAGCTATCAAAGCGCTGAGCTCAACAACAATCAGCTACAGAATGGTATGGGAATGACCAGATAGGGTAAATGAACTAGGCATGAATAACAAATTATTTCTTCAACAGATACCAGGACAGATACAGGATAGAAGGCAATGAAAACGCAGACCAATTGGCAAAAGTAGGAGCAAAAACCTCTGCTTTTAGGACTGAAACCTTTCTGTGGCATAGGGAAGCACACCTATAAGGAAGAATTCAGGAAAGAAGAACAAAACAAATGGATAAGTGTATGGGAACGCCTTCCAGGGTTAAGGCAATCAAAGATATTTTTAGGGCCCCCTCACCCCTCACCCAGGAAGATCAAAATACTTTATAAGGCTGAGTAAGAAGAATCTCCACATTCTCACCGGCTTTCTTACGGGCCACTGCCGGTTGAGAAGACACTTGAGAAGGCAAACGAGGAATCCCCATATTCTCCCTCTCTCATTCTCTCGGAGTGCGAGGCGGTCGCGAACAAGCGGATGGCTTGCTTCGGGTGCTAAATCGTGGAATAGGAGGAACTTTCATCCATAAAACCATCCAGGCTACTTGCTTTCATCAAAGCAGTGAAGCTGGATAAAGTACTCTGATTGAGAATCACATCAACGGAGGCACCATGGAAGGGGGACACAATAGATCTGTATAGGTCGCAGTGTATTAACACACCTCTAAAGATCAATCATTCATTCATTCATAGGAAGCAGCCACCAACCCCTGCCAGTTAATTGCACTTCCGTGTGAGAATGACATACTTACAATGCCTTACCTTGTCTTTTCCGAAATTACCGTTGGAAGATTTTTACTCGTTTATTATCTTTTATCGTATTTACCACCGTTTGATTAACTAATAGCGACTTTCTTCTCCACCGTAAATAACATTGGCTTGGTTACCAAACGTCTTGCTAATATAAATGTAATTATCTACTTTTTGTATTACCTAAATGCTACGCCTACACTGTAGGCCATATAACTACTTACGTCATTTTTTCGAACTTTCCGTTAAATCAGTTTTAATCGTTTATTAGCTTTTACCCTATCTATTACCGTCTTTTACCATTATATGAATTAATACCGACATTTTTCATTACCGTATATGATATTTTCTTCGTTAGCAAATGTCTTGCTAATAATATTGTATTTATCTGATTTACTTTTTTGTATTACATATATTTACTGAGATGCTACGCACTTATTTGCTGTTGCCAAGAATGATGATTTTTTAATTATTTTTTTGTGAGTAAAAAAGAAGGAAAATGGCGGACTTCTTTCACTTACTTGTCAGTGGAAAAAGCACATATCCATGGAGACAAACAAACAACACAAATCGACAATGGTCACAATTAAATTTTACACATCGTACGTCACATTTTTGAGAAAATGGTTCACATAATTTAGTTTAAAATCCTTAATTAAAACAAATTTAAAACAAAAACAAGGTACCTAGACCCACGCCTTTGGGTGACACATCAAATATGTCGCTGCTGAATGTAATATAATATTATATCGTATTTACGTGTTGCTTTAATTGTCTCTAAAGATCCTGAGATTCAGTATGTGACAACGAAACTATTTAGCATCCAGATATTTATGGAATCAGAAACTCCCATTTAAAATAACTTCGATGCTATATAGGCACTCACTCCTACGGATAAATAATAAATACCATATATTTATAAGTTAGCCCCGATCGATTAAACATAAAAATAATTCAAAAAAACTATAGGGACATAAAAAAGAATATTTAGCTTTATAATCGCAAGGTATCAACCAGCACATAGATAGTAGCCTATTAGATGTAGCAAAACTTTTAACGTTGCTTAAAAAAGACTGGAACCAAATACACCAAGGAGTCTATCTATAAGGATAAAGGCTAAAAACGAAATCACTTATTTTTTGTCCTTTCTACACCCGATGTTCAGTAATAACAAATTCATATTTTTAGTTAATATCTTTTTATTTCGATTTTCGTGCACGGTCGATATTGAATACCTGATGAACCAGTCTCGATTTTTTTCGCCAACTCTAGCGATCGCACGCGTAAACTCATCTTCTACTGGTAAATGTGACATACACCCCTCACAGTATAAATAACTAAGGCTTGGTATGCTATGTTAAATTTTCCAGGTATATATCAGAGAAAGATTAATCTTCTATATTTAGTACATTTTCGGAGATTCCCCAGAAGAAGGTGCATAGAGATCCGGCTGCAATTTACGAGAAATAATGGCGAACCCCGGGAGGTCATTTTCCAGGTGATTTAGACCGAGGTTTCTAGCAAATTAAGGAGAAAGACCATGTTTGCTCTCCCTAGGAAATTTAAGGGTCTGGCAAATACATTGTAACGGAATAACACTACGATTTATGGGTAATTGATGTTTATTAAAAGTAATGGTATTTTCTTAATGTAGAATGCTTTACCGAATACAAAACATTAATAACAAGGCACATTTTTAAATGCCAGAACCACAATTTTATTATCGCATTAGTGAACAATGCTAATCTGCCCTAATCAAGAAATTACTGCAACTATTTAAAATATGAACTGTTCGAAAATATAGAAAAATTTCAAATATAATTTAATATTTTTGGCTAATATACTAATACTAACGCAAATTTATTTATATTATTTCTAAATGATAACGGAAAATGAGGAGAACAGAGCCTCGAGGAAAGCAATACAAATCGGGAAGTATGATTTTTATAGTAAGTAGCTTTTGGGTATTATCCCACTAGTGCATAAAAATTTCGGAATAAATGAGCCTTGGAAACTGCATGGGGGGAGGGGAGGTGGTTGGAGTTTATTTCCGTCGTTGTTTCGAGTGCTAAGAAAAATCCGATTTTGCAGAATTTTCTGGTAATTATTAAGCACGACTGGTATTCGGTACAAAATTTTCAGAATAAAAAAGCTTTTTTTATTTATTATAAGTAATAGTGCAACGATTGTCATTTATGTTGGCAGGTTTTATTAGAGTCAATAATGTATGTTTTTTTTTCTATACTGATTGAGGTACGTGGATTGGACACTGAAAAAGTTTTAAGTGAAGAGTAAGTGAATAGAGTAGTGGCTGTGTGCATGTATGGATCATACTAAATGAAACACTTTGTATTCCATGCAAAATTTAATCCAAAAGGACTTCCTATAAAAGCATAACAGAACGCCTTCGGCATATGCCATCATCAGTGTTACCTGAAAAGTAAGTAGAAGAACCACCCATTAGCAGAAGAAAGTGGCTGCTGTGAGATCTTTAAGAAGAAAATGATAAAAATGACAATGTTATATCAAGATTCTGAGTGTGTTTAAAACTTAAAAGGCATTAAATAGGTGTGTAATTTAAGAATGGTGTTTTTTTTTGTAATTTTTTGTGTATTTTTTTTTTGTAAGAGATTAAGAAAATGGTAGAGGTTCTGACACTTACTTGTCATTGGACCTGAAGAGCATATCGACGAAGACTAAACAAACAACACCAACAAATTAAAAAGTCATAAGTTACATTTTAAAAAGTAACATAATTAAAAGGGCAATGCCCAAACCACGCTTTTCGTGGAACGACAAAATGTGTCGTTGAAGTTGACAGTCATGCCAAGCAGATTCTGAAGCCGCAGGAAGTAAACCGCAAAAAAATTTAGCGGTAAATTTAAATCTTGAAATTAAATGTTAAATTAATACAGACAGTTATTCTGAATACAAATGAAGTAACTAACATTACAAAGTAAGTCGGAGAACAGACTGGCTGACACTAAGCTAGATGAGGCCAAAAGATATGATCAATGTTATATAAAATAATTCTAGAGAATAAACGATGACCCAAGAAAGTCATTGTATTAACAAGAAAGAGGGTGCTTACTTGACTGAGTAACAGAATATTTGGAAGGAAAACCAAAGTAATTTTTTTTTTATTTATAAAGCTCGACCCAATCTTCGAGACTGGCTCTCCCCCTTTGTTTGGGTGCTATAATTTTTATTTGAAAATTATGCAAGTGAACACAAAAGAACTTTAGTTAAGAAGTCTCCTGTGCAAAGGAATGTATGATCTATTTAGATTAACCTGAGTATTCAGGCAATGGTTGTTCTGAAACAGCTCGCTGTTGATCTCGATATCCTCCAAAAAGTCCAGTTTGTTGAAATTTTTTGATGAAATACTATGTAAGATTTTTGAGTTGGAATGAGGGCTAAAACTATGTTATAGTTGCGTAAATCTTCTCCAAAAGAAAAGTTATTCCAGTTTAAATGTTCACTGAGGCGGACTTTTAATGGCCTGCAAGTTCTGCCAATGTAGGTGCTCTCACACGAATTGCATGACAATTTATAGATTTCACTTTTCGAGAGGGTATCTATTTTATCTATCGTATTATTTAGAAATGTTTGAAATTGATTCTTATTTTTGAAAGAGATAAAAGAATTATTGACAAATTGGCGAATTGTTTTAGAAATCTTTTCATTAGTTTGAATATTAAAAAAAGGGATCGAGAAGTATTTTTTAGATGTATTGTCCAACAAGCCATGAGAGAGTTCCCTTCGCAATTTCTTGAGTTTAGTTTTAGTTATCAGATTATCAACAAGACCGGGGTCAAATTGGTTGTTGAAGGCGATCTGTTTGATTATTTTCATTTCATTGTTGTATTCTCTATTAGACAGAGGAAGTTGAGTTAAGAGCCTGTTGACGTAGCAATGAAAAGCTGCCATTTTGTGCTGCCACGAATGGTGGGATAGATAAGAAATAGTATGGTCAGTATGGGTAGGCTTCCTGTAAAATAGCAAAATCAAGGCCATCCAAACTTCTACGAACAGTAATGTCCAGAAAATTGAGTTGTTTATTAGACTCGAGTTCAATCGTAAAATTGATGTTTGAATGAATGACATTTAACTTATCCAAAAGAGCATTGGCTCCCTGAACTTCACAGTTCAGAAAACAAAGACAATCATCCACATAACGGAACCAATGAAGGATTTCACTATTGTCAGGAGTAACTATGTGTACATTCTCTAAGTTATTCATAAAGACATCTGCCAAAAAAGGTGAATGACAGCTGCCCATTGCTAGGCCATCAGGTTGTTTATAATATTTATCATTAAATTGAAAAAAATCTTGAGACAAACAAAGGTTAAGGAGAGATAATATATTAATTTTTTGTTCATCGTTAACGTTACATGAAGCTAGAATGTTACCAACAAGTTGTACCGCCTCTGTTTTTGGCACCGTAGTGAAATGGTTGGAAACATCAAACGAGACCATAATATAATTTTGTGGAAGTGTTAAATTCTTAAGTTTACTAATTAAACCGAGTATGTAGGAGTGAACTTGGTGATATCCTTAATTAAGTTGTATGTAAACTGCGCTAGGAATTAAATAGGTGTGTTGGTGAAACTTACCACAGGTCTGATAGGTGTGTCTATTTTATGAAATTTGGTAGACCCTAAAACCTCAGTATCGTAGGATTGCTAGAAATTAAATTTTTTCTAGCATTATTCTGTTCAAAAAACACCCCAAAGTGCTTAATGAATCTGGTGACTTTCCTTATAAAGCTGTTAAAAGGGTTCTTAGGTAAAAGAGAAAAACTATTGTCGCCTAAGAATGTCTCAACTTTAGAGATGTAATCTGTCTTTCTGAGAACAACCAAACAGTTGCCCTTATCTGCTTTAGAAATGATAAGATTTTCATTTTTAATTTTTGACCTGAGTTTTTTTAAAGTTTTGAAGTAAACATTGGAAGTACGAGTATTAAGTTGTTAAAGGTTTTTTTTTGGTATTGTAAAGAATATTATGAAAATCATTGCGGATTCTCTTTTTGATGTTGGAATCATTTTAAATTTGTTCAACCAAGACATCAAGTTCAACAGCGAACTGCAAAACATCGCCCTCAGAAAGCGAGGGTTTCAAACAATGTCTAACCCGTAAATTTAAAAGCTCAAGTTTATCCGAGTCAAAAACTGTATCAGTCAAATTCTTAACTCTTTCATGAAATTTAAAATTTGAGAATCTCTTAAAAGTAGAGTTAAATTTTTGTAAGTTAGAATTGATATTTTGTTTAATTAAAATATCTAGTTTTGACCTTACTCTAGAACATTTAAGATTTTTGTCTTCTGACAGCTCATCGGAGATGCTATTGGAAAAATCAGAGAACTGATCGAGACCAAATTGGTCATAACTGTTTTTAAGTTGGCAATTGATCAAATCTAGTCTAGCATAGTGTTTACAAATTTCGGATTTAACGAGTTTGAGTTGAAGATCCTGTTTATATTTAACCATGAAAAAGTTTTAGTTTGTAATATTGTTCAGCAATCTGCTTTTATTTTTTCTATAACGGCCTCGTGGTGCCCTTGCTCCATTTGCAGGTAGTTTTCAATTAGCTACAGCTTGGCATGGCATGGCCAGAGAATTTCATAACTTGTTCCTCTGCAATACCGCGTTATGCAAGTTTTGTCACTCAAACCGCACTTTATTTGTACCATTGACTTTTACTTTTCCAAAACGGATTGGTCGTTAAAAATAAACGATAATTGTCTATTCCTTTTCGTCTTGATTTTAATATGGAAATTAATCTAATTGAGTAAAGGTCGAAAGTTCTTATTAACGACAAAGCCATTTAGATCAAGCATTTGGATTAGATCCATCTTGTGTTGTTTTGGTGATGATGTGTAACGCTCAATTACCCAAAATAGAACCCCAATTTGTGAATTGTAATTAGTGCAGGTAACAATGGTGGACCCCAGATTTTTAACAATGGAGAAGAGTCATGGTGAGTTACAATGCCTGAGCGCCACGCGGTTAACTTTTCGCCATGCTCTGATGCAGGGTCTTCAGTGAGATTCGACCAATAACCACGAATTATTCTCCTCCCCTTTGTAACCTATTGAGAAAACTTGGAAGGGGAAACAAAAAAAATACTACCCAAATTAAACAATAATAACAATGTATATATTCAGTGCTGGTGACTATACTTTTGAATTAGATAAGTTATAAAAGCTGTTATAGGAAGAATTGTATATGTAGCTATATCTATTAATATATATTATACTAAAGATGGATGGTTAAAAGTAACGGTTTAAATTAAGCATTACTTTGTGTTATACCTACGACGCGCGACGTACGCACTGATTGGTGCTATTAACATCAACGGTACACAAATATGATAACTCTAAGTAACACTAAGTCAATAAGCGAGAAGTTAGCGTGCCCCAGAAACCAGTTTTTAACTGTCATATAAATAACGGAATATCCAAGGTTAAGTATCTTATGAATTTGTGTGCTTATATAATTTTACGAATACAGATCTAGTTCAAGTATACGAGAGATTAGTGCAAGTAGAATATTCACCTATTAAATAGTATCTATACCAGAGGTAAACCTATCTAAATTAGCATCGATATGCTATATTTACATGTGAACAGTTCCAATAATATTTATATCACACATCGCTGAAAAGTAGTAAAACACACAATCAAAGACCACGTTGAAATTAATTTGAAAAGAAGTAAAACAGCCAATCAAGACCACGCTGAAATTAATTAATAACACGCCAATACTATCCAGATTAACTGGAGAATCCAGTATATCTATTCTAACTAATAAGTTACTCCCAAATAACTTGAAGGTAAGCTATATTTTAGCCAAGCAAACCCTTTAATCACACGAACATTAAACAAATTTTTGATTAAAGTAGCGCTATTAATCACCATAAAAATAAAAAAATAATAAAATAAAATAACAATGTAAAGTCACTGTATACACTAGATAATATCCTAGAATAAAACTTATCTGATGCATTATCAAGCCAACAGTGAGTTCATCCAGGATCCAGGTGTTCGTCAAATCGCTGGAGTGTCTCGCGATTGAGTATTCACCCTTCGTGAGCGTCGAGGCTTGGATCAGTCAACGAGACACGGAGTTAAATTGATGGTTACTCCGAAACCACGTGGAGTTGGAGGAGTCCCGATATGCAGTATGGAAACCCAGGAAGGCACTGGAAATCCATAGACCAAAAAGCAACCACTACCGGGAGTAGAAAACCAAGAAGGAAACCGGCAGATGGAGAAGGAAAAGGAAAAAAACCTGAAACACAAATTGGGCAAATTAAAACGGTGATCAAGCCAAAATAAGAAAGAAACAGGAATGGAACCTCAACAAATAATAGATCAAACCAATAACTGTTACTTAAACAACATAATGTAAGATGTTAAAGGGGGTTTAAGCGTGTGGCAGCTCTCAAAAGTTAAATCCCCAATATGGTTGCAGATAGCCGAATATACAAATCTTTACTGATCTACAATCATCCATCAGACGAGAAGTCATCGACGGCCACAATCCAGCTCAAGGGCTTTGTTGAATAATCCCCTTACTAGGGCACTATATATTTCACACTAAATATCAGTATCTCAACGAAAAACCCAATTTCGAGAGCCACGCACTGAAACCTTCCTTCAAGATCACATAAGGACTAACATCACATAGGATAATCATCAACGCGCCTGCCCAACCTTTATTTTGTCAGCGTATCTATTTTTGACAAAGTATTTTGCGATAAAAGGACCTACTATTGAAATGATTTGAATCAGTTAGAAGTTACTCCTTAGGTGCTCAGTGGGAATACATAATCCACGGGTTATGTGGCAGTCCAAAATTACAATCAGCACACGTCACTAATGTCATTATGACAAATAAGACATTATCGCAACAGTGTCAGCGGCATTCACACGTAGATTCAATCACGCATTCCTGGAACGTCCCGCTCCAATCGCGAGCTCGGGAGAAAGGAGTGGAGCGTGGCGCGCCAGGATTGTTGCAGTAGGAATAGACACGGTTTTATCATTCATTCTTTCTCGCAGTTTAAATCTGCAAGGACATAACCCGGTGTCTGTGAACACCAAAAGTGTTTTGTATCTCGCGTGATCGATGTGGCGTTTGGATTTTCAGGTAAATTTGAAATTTTTGGTAAGATTTTACAAATTGTATTGAGTGCTCAGATTTTTGCAAAAATATTAACAAAACCGCCGCACGCCAAGAATTTGTCAGATTTTAAACACCAACCAACTAGTCCCGCGCAATTAGATCAACCGGCGCATCATGCGTTCTAATCATTGCGTGTCTTAACCATTCACACACTCGTTTAATCCCGCGCGATTGGAATGGGACGTTCCAAGAATGCGTGATTGAATCTACGTGTGAATGCCGCTAATCGTGAAGACCACGCGCTTGTTCAGAAAGCAGCCTGTCAATTATGCCGCCAAAATTACATCCACAGAACTATATGAAACATAGAACCATTTCCTTGTTGTAGTGCAGGATCAACTCCGAGCTGAAATATTATCGAACTTTAATAACGGATAATCAGTGGAATATTCTGTCAATATACAAGCCGAGTGCCAAACATTGATACAATCCAATACAGTCAGCCAATTCAAGCGTATGAGAAGTAAATCCTACAATTAAGCAACGCGAATTAGAGTGGTTCTCGAGCCGATATCGATTGACGGATACGACGCGGCCTTCGTCGACCGACTATGAGTCTATGGTCCAAATCCGACAAGTGACAAGTCATACTTCTAATAAATATCATTCCCAAAATAAAAATATTCCGTAATCACCTAAGTAAAACAATATATTACCAAACCTAAATCAACGAGACAATTACCATAGTATGAACATCAAATGTACCAAAAGTAAGATCCAGTTTCAGTGCTAGATCTCCCTAAATAACCTTACAATATAACTACTTATACATGCATTACATTTCAATTACTCTGCCAAACTGTAACCAATCTACTACGACTATTGTTTTCTTTTAGATACAACCCTCCAAGAAAAGCTGAAATAGATTCCAGATGCCCAAGAGAACTCACAACCAGTACTCAGGAGTCATATTTAGCCAGGTCTAAAGCAGAGGATGGCTATTCAAGGTATATTCTAGAACCGGACAGCAAAGCAATTAATAAAATAACTCAACTCAAGAGCCATAATTAGCAAAGTCGAAGCGAAAGGGTGGCCGTCAAGGTATATTATAGGGCCGAAAATAAAGAAAATGAGCCAAGTGATTAGACGAAGGGTTCCTTTTTTACCATTTGGAAAGGCAACACAATAAGAGAAATCCTATGGTACAACACCAATATACAACTAAGCTTTTCATTTGAAGTCCTGTGCAATTAAGACGTATAGACATAAGTATGAAATACTTGCTTTGAAATACCTAGCTTAGTGGATTAGGTTCCATGTTTTCCCATTACTGGTGTTATTATGATGTTTATATAATTTTTTTAATCTATTTGAATAAATAAAATGAAGTTTTCACTATCACAACAGAAATACGCTTCCCTACCGTTGCGTTCGTCTTATGTCAATTTTATTTAAATCTCCTTCGCCATTTTGTCCAGAAAAATAATGGTTATCTTAAAAATATGGCATCGTAGCCCGTTACAAATCCTTCCTGATCCTATTCTGATTAATGTATTTATTTATTTAACACTACAGCTTTTTATGCATTGAAACCAAATAACATTTTGATTATATATTCTTCGTGCCAAGCATTAGTGAGGTATCTTATGATATACTCTTTGTTGCGGTAATTTTAATAAATTCGTAACGTGATTTTTGTTTCAAGTTCAGTTATGTTTATTCCTATTAGAATTCATACAATGTTACACTTTTATTCCGCTTACTATGAACGGAAATGCTAACAAGAGTATCGAATATTTAAGGTGATACAGGTTCAGAGAGTAGAAGACTGTAATAGCTCGGAATAATTACAGTACCCCTCTTCTATCGAATTTCTATCGTGCTGCCGTTTTTTCTTAGTTTTATACACAAATAATAGATCTCAGTGCCCATCAGGTTTGTTGGATAGTTTTCATTTAAATATATTATATGAGAGGCATTTAGTTATTCTAGGCAAGAATAGAGGGCCGTAGAGGAGTCAGTAAAAGACAGGCCTCGTGGTTGAGGAATCTTCGCGGGTGGTCCGGAATTTGTAGCGCAGAACAAAGCCGTAGAAAGACTTAATTGGTGTTTTAAGAAGGTACAGTTTTTCCTTATCTTTTTTTTATTTTAGATACCTTTCTCCTATAATAATAAGTTGGGGTTTTGAACCTTCGGCAAAATGCAATACAAAATAGTCTTCACCACAATACCCAAACAGAATTTTTGCACTCAACGCATGTTTCGCTAACCATGTTAAAACAGTCTTAGTTATCTCCTGATGATGCTAACATGGTTAGCGAAACTCGCGTCAAGTGCTATAATTCTGTTTCTAGGTTCTATTAGAACTTTTAGCTTGTTATTATTACGTGTAAGCTGGATGTCTAGCGTGACGACTCGGCTTACTGGTAGACTTGGTACGTGCGTCCTCTGTTTGTAAGCAACCTGCTTACTGGAGTACTAGACACGTCTATCCTGTGTACGTAAACTGGCTCCGCTTATTGGCGGAGCAGATACGTGCATCCTCTATGCATATTGACGAGCTCGGCTTGCTGGCGGACCAGACACGTGCACCCTGTGTACGTTAGAAGTTGATTAGACCCTGTTAATTGATAAATACAATTTATAACGTCTTTCGTTAAGACCGACGTTTTTCCGCATACAAAATATTTTCGGATCGACTGGTTAGTTTTTATACCGCGCGAAGTAATATTTGAATCGAGAATCGAGAATAATTTTTAAGAATATTTGGAACATATTAATTTTCCGTTGACAATATTACTCGTATGCTCTGAACCTATACATGCTGAGTACCTCATTAAGTTTATTTTTGGAAAATTAAATTACAGTTACGATCTGTAATAAATTGACGCCTTTTCATTAATATATAATTAGTTCATGACATATTTCCAGTATAGATTTATTTAACAGGTTATAACAAGGCTAAAAATGCATCAAACCTAACAAATATCCAGTTAGGTTAAACAACAAATTATTTCAATATCGCACTCATAAATTGTATAATTCTAGTAACTGCAACAAGCATACTAGAACAAAGAATAGTATGTGATGTTCTATGTTAAGTTCGCCAGTATATGTGCATACTGAAGGAGACAACTGGCGTAGTTTTAAGGTTTTATTAGTAAAACATAAGTACCTGATAATACACTAATAGAAATCTAATGGGAACATATTCTCTGTTCACACATAAATGTACATCTATAAATAATCACTTTCACGGTTTATCTATATTATAATTAACCTCTAAACAATTACTATTAGCTAAATATCATGAATGCTTATTAATAACACCAACAAATTCATGGTTGTCCTAGATTCTGTCGCCTTGAACTATCAAGGTAATTATGCAATAATAATACTTATAATTTATCTAAATTCCGGAATCCAGTACAAGTAAATATATCGAGGTCTCTTTGATAAACGAGCTATCACAGCCAAAACAAAAACTTTTTTCCATATATAGTATTAATTTATGTTACAATGCATATAACTTACTGCCTAATAATTTATTTAAACTAGAAACAAAAATCAGTTAAAATAAATAAACCAACATTATTTACGAAATTCCTTGTGAAAACTTTAACCGATTCTATTTTAGTCGAGCCTGCCAGTATTTAGAAAATAGAGTCAAGAGTCATAATTATGTTAAAGGAGATTCTACGGCTCTTTCGAATCATGAAAAAACAAAAAAGAACTCCTTTGATATGATAATACAAAAACACTTGGAACATAATACTGAAAAGGAAGAAATCTAGAAACCATCGCCATCCACAAAAAAATTGCAATAAATGATAAGGAAGACGTAAACAGCCAAATCAAAATATACCATTCATTTATTGTAAAAACCATGGGCACGTTAATATTAATTTGTCTGTCACCCAGTTATTGTTTCAATTTAAAAAATGTGTAAATGTTTGCGTACGTCTTTTAAAATTATTATATGGAACCTTGTATTTGTGCCCTTAAGAATATTCACGTGATCTATTTACAAGGGTAAGTTTTGAATTACAATTTTATATTTATGACCAAAACTGGCGCAAAATTAGTATTGCCTAACAATAAAATGACCCCTTCCCCCTCTGCCCAAAAAAAGGACATTTTGATATTACTTTGCGCTTTCACTTCACCAATAAATATCTGCAATTGTATTTGTAAGAAGGTTGTTTTCTAATGCAATAAACGGTACTATGTTACAATGTCATTGCCAGATTCCTGGAAGGCTGTACCCTTATAGTAACAGTACCTTTCCCACTTAGTTATATCACAATATATACTTTGCGGTTAAGAAGCACATATTGCGAAACTCTTTAATAATTTTTTGTACTGCATATCAGTAGTAACGCTACTGAATCCAACAATAAAGCAAAACGAACGAAGCTTACAAATATCAGATACGTCCAACAACAAACAAGCACAAAAAGTTGCAAAACGGGAACTTTTGTTAAGCAGTCAATACAATTTTCTGTACTCTATTACAAACGATATTTCCAAGTCTGAACGTCCATTATTATTAGATAAATTTTATGGAAGGTTGAGATCTAGTGCCAGGCGTTTGTTTTCTGTTTTCGGATTTTCTGCTTTTACCATTCGGTTTTGCACAAGATTAAGTTTTAAGCATATTCTTTTCAATTTTCTAGAGTCTAAAATAATACCGTACATTTAAAAAAATCTTTATTTGATATTTAGCGGATTACAGTATTTTATGGAGAAGACTATTACACTGTGTGATACTTCATGAACCTCAATATTCCTTTAATATTATCTTGGAGCGTGTCTAAACGCTTTTTCACTAACCCAAACTAACTTTTATTCGAGATTCTCTGAATAGAGTTTTATTGTCTTAAGCCAAGACTGAGTATCATTCTGAGAAATGGATTATCATTCTATTCAGAGCTGAGGGTTCGCTTTAATTGCTTTTAGGGTAAAAGAGAATTATCTTCTACTTTTTCTTATTTCTCTGTCCGCTTTTGTCTAGCCTTGGACACCGTTCTCTCCCATCTCTTTCTACTCTTCGCTTTGTTTTGTTATACTCATCCACAACCTGCCAGCCATGGTTCATTGTCATCGGTCTCTTTCATGGTCGTCCCACCCTTCTTTTCCTTACTCTTAGTCTCCACTCTATTAGTTTTTGGTTCATCTTTCTTCTGCTTATCTAACCACTTCATTCATGTTATCTCTTTTATGATGTCTCTAACTTCTATTTCTCAGTGAGATAACGAGCACAGTTCGTTCCATCGATCATTCTAAGTTTGGTAGCATTTGTCCTTGTTAGTGATAACATGGGTATTAGTGGAAAAAATATACGCAATGTGGTCTATGGTTTTTAGGTTTGTGGGTACTGCGTGATTGTGAAAATAAAAATTGAGCCAGGCTGTCACAGAAGCATCCAAGTTGTTCAAGAAACCAGACCTAAAAAACAGATAAATTCTTATGAAAAGGGCAATACATTTTCGAAAGATATCTAAATATTGTGAGGTATATGCAGTCAGATATAAATTATAACAAATATCTGGCTGTAGTTGAAAATAATTATCAAAAGACGAGACAATAAACGTGGAACATGTTTGATAGTTCGACCAGATAAGTTCTAGGGACTCTTAATATTCCCATTCTATGCTTCCGTAACCTAAAAAAGTTATAATTAATCTTCACATAACTACTTCCATGTCAAACTAGCAGTAATACATGGCATCTACAGCTTTGAATGAAGTAATTAACTTTGATAAAACTTTTCTTTTCAATATTCAAGCCCCAAATTCCATAAAATGGAGTACATTGCCGAATGGGTCAGTGACACTTGCCACACCCTTTCCAAGAAATTCAAACTTATGCATCAAACACCCTTAGATTAGAGTTTGTGTATGCTCTAGCATCCATTCTCATTCTAAAAGAGTCAGAAAATAATGATTATAAGAAATACAACACTTACCTATCGCTTCAAAGCACCTGCCAAGATTCAAATTTCATAGGCAAATCCCTGGTCACATTGCAAAACTGCATTTGGCAGAAACAAACCGACCAGAAGGTGCACAATCAAACTCAAATCTACGTCATCGTATCAATTCACGATATTTTAATATAAATTTTTGATCTAGGCGATATCACAACGCATAAACGCCACCGTAAAATAAAATGACAATCACAGCAACGACAGCAGTTTTCATCAGAAGTCAGAAAGTTCGACGTTCGAGGTCGACAGGGGTACCAATCGCAGGGACGAAAACAAAGCACTATGACCTGGTCCGACCAGCAGAACTACTCGGCGAATACTCGCTCAAGTAGAGATGGGGCAAAAAACCGAAATATCGATACTCAACAAGGAGACACGAAGCAAAGATAGATACTTTCGCAGCAGCTTTCAGAGAACGCAATGGAGCCTCCAAGAAATGAGGGACAAGGCAGAAGATAGTTTAGCGTAAAGTATAATATACCTTTAATTTATTAATGTTACATACTAGAAAAATTGAAACTAAATCGGTAAATTGTGTACAGATAGACATTTTTAAACAAAGTCAGCATGTTGAAGTGGGTTAACGAGCTTAAATAAGTCGATTGAGAAACTATAAAAAGTCAGTAGATTTTTTTTATAAGTCAGCAAGTATAACTGAGTCAAATAAACTGCTATAGTTTTATAATAAGAGACATAAAATGCAGCTAGTAAATATTAGTTGCATAGGCAGGACCGTATTTAAGTAATAAAATGTTAGATGTACAAAATAATTTAATAGGATATAATTATTGATCAACATTTTTTTTTAAAAGTTCTTTAAACTATGTGGTAGAATTGTAATTATTACTGAGACAATTTATGAAATGATGATATTATGATTATGCTAAAGGTGGTAATCAAAAGATCAACCTTCACGGAGTTATTGAATGCAAGCAAGATATCATTGCAATACAAGTATCAGTATTTTATAAAGAGTTCGTGGATTGACCAATAGGCGTCTATTGGCCAGTCAACGATAAAGAATAGACATTTCAAATATGCAAAATACTTAGTGGGGAATTCTACATTCTACTTGTTCTCTGTTAATCTAGAATTAGAGTTATAAGATTTCTAAGACAATTTATAAAAATATGTTTCTTTTTTATTTTATGTACCAAGCACTAGTGGATGTCCATACTAGTCTTTCCAGCAGGCTCTCACTTATAATACCCTCAAACAGGTTAATGGTATGTCAATGCTAAGACATATAGACTGCAGTGGAGGCTAGAGGGAGTTACTAAGGATCAGCCTGGATCCAGAACGTAAAAAGACCACTGATGGAATTTTATATTGTATAGGCTGTAATATTACATAGTATTATGGGACGAGTTTTTTCGAATTGAGGTCTTTCTTTTTGAGCGATGGAGGTCGTATTAATGTTGGAGCCCAACATTTTGGAGGGCGGGGGAACGTGTAATCTACTAAAATGCATAAGCTACCAAAGAAATATCACCCTGTCCTAACAAACTAACAACTTGGAGATTGTTATATAAACATTAAAGGCAAACTATAAACAACGCGAGCAATCAGCGCAATATAAATACGCTACCGAACCTTCAGTTCGTCAGACTTTGTTCTTACCTAAAACCAGCTCCCAGGTTAGCTAGACAGCTGCCTTCGGGTTCTATCCAGCTCCCAAGTTAGCTAGACAGCTGCCTTCGAATTCTATCCGCTCCTAAAGTTAGCTAGACAGCTGCTTTAGGTTCTACTCCTTTATTCCTGATCAAAACCTAGTACCGGTTAATCACTTGACGGCGCTAGGTCTAGGGTTCCACAACCACCGTACAAAGTCAAATCAAGAAGTTTGTCAGTGTCTAAATAGTCAGTTAAAAAGTTTAGTGAAATATTGTAGTGCTCTTAAATAAAACTCAACTCTTAAGAAAAACTATAATTATAAGACAGTAAACAAAGATTATAACACCTCAAATCGAGAAAACCTCAAAGACCAATAGTTTGTTAAAGTTTTATCGTTAAAACATTGTTATTGTTATAAACTAAACGTGCTTACTTTATCATCTCTTCTTACCTACCGTAACTCGGCCCCGGGCTATCTCTGTTACCCACCGGCACGCCAAGCAAGACGTGTCATCACGAATAAAACATACAGTGACCGAGTGAGGGAAGCGTTAAGTCTAACCAAAAGACCCCGTCATTGTACTAATCACGCCACGGCTCTTCTCTGAGAAGTTATTCTTTTTTTAAAAACGCGACAACCCCCAAAACTATTCGTGACAATATTATATTACAGTCGTGCAGTACATAACATTCTAAATACGCATTCAAACCAACACGGCCGTCATCAGCATCGATCTCGCTAATATAAAGAATAACTAAATCAAAATCATTAAAAATTGGTGCCTACTAAGTCGTTTAAGTTACACCGAAAATCAATCACTATCCTTCTTAGAAAATGCGCATACTCTGGGAGGGATAATAATAATTAAAAATCCAATCATCATTAAAGTTAATATAATTAATGGCAGTGAAAAGGTGTAAATAACCCACATATTTTTTAAATATCAGATGTTATTAATATTGTTCTAAACAATCCCGGCAATGTCAATGTCAGCAATCATTTTAAAACCAGGCTAAGTATACGTGCTAAATAATGTTTTATGTTCAGCAGAAACAAATTCCACCAACAGTAACAAAACCAAATGAGGCTACCACCGGAAAACTTCAAATTTCTAGGAATTAGAACACGCTGATGCAACGACAACATGATAGACGGTTAAAGTATATCGATGAATTAATGTTAAATGTATTTTTAAACATAGCTGTAAGATAAACTTATATAAAGAGAAAAGAGGAAAAAATATAAATATGTATAATGATAGATATTTAAAAAAAACGAGGCAATAAAAAACGTTAGAAGTAGTTGTCAATATTGATTACTCATGGTTTGTTTATATTTTTTTTCATGTATATGTAGCACGATTCAATGGCGGCCTACAATTCGGTCAGATGGAGCCCTTATACAAACAGCAGCCAAATGGAGAACCACGACAAAAATTCTGAATTAAGTAGGGGTTGAGATGGGTGACCATCGGCTGGAATCCAGAACCGAACTAAGCTATAAGAAAGAACCAAGCTTAAAGTGCTCAAAATATAACTTAAATTTAATTATGTACGGAACGATATGACTATTCGAATATTGAGGACCACTCGTTAATATTTAGGGGGATTCCTCTCTTTTAGACATACTCATCGAAAATGAGTTTTTGATCGTCTCTACTATAACAGAGTTTTTTTGACAGTCGCTAACAAATCTTTATTTATTAGGGAGATTATTTTCTTTATGAACTTTTTGACCGTAAAGATGTTTTTGCATTGTGGACCAATGCCAGAAGGGCATGTATAAACTTGTAATCCTATTCACAAAAAAGAACACTCAGTCTAAAGTTTTAAGTTGATGCTTGATCTTGAACATTCAGTAAACAGTCAACAAATTTTTATATTAAAGAACATGCAAACCAAGTAAACGACAACTTGGTCATACAGTTCGTAGTACCTCAATGGCAAACGCTTACTGGTAACAGGTTTAAACTCTCCAGTCTTGGTCCAGTTCGTAGTACCTCAATGGCAAACGCTTATTGGCAACAAGTTCACACCTCCCTAAGTTACGTCAGTGAAAAAGTAAACAAAGTGAGTCAAAGTAAAGTGAACCTAAATTTAAATGAAACCGAATTAAGCATACCAATATAAATTAAACGAATTAAATCTCTTAAAATCCAACATAAACTAAAAGTACGCCCAAGGGAACCTCAAATTGCTTCAAGGGAAAAATAGGTCGGGTCCAATTAGTCATGAACGAATGGTCATGAGCTTCACGCTCTTCTTGTAAATTTTATTTGAACATGGTTATCAACATAGGTGCATACGTCAATTTATACTAAACCTGGGCATCAATATACGTACATTTGTTTCGAAGTTAGCGAGTCATTATTCTATTCATCATCATCTGAGCTACGCAACCTGAAAGAACAAAGAGGATCACCAGAAGCAAATATGCTCTTCGAAGCGGAATGGGAAGCGCCCAAAAAATCCTCTTTGACAATATATGCAAATCATAAGTTATTAACGTACGTGCCATCGATATTAATGCATTCCTTTTCCTATTCTAGGTTTTCGAAAATATTTTTGAATGTGACAATAAAGAGGATGTTTTTACAACACGTTGTAACCTTTTTTTTTGCAGTGTTTGAATTCTAATATGCATAGCTGAATTTTTATATACATCTTCAATTTATCGATAATCTGTACATATCTGGAATCAATCCTTGCACTTTCTTGGGAACTGTAAGGGCAAGCAAATATCGTGACGTATTTTCTAAGAGACATACACCAAACTTGTCGAAGGAAATATTTATTATTTAAAAAGTAAATATGACGAATCCAAAGACATACATATTACAAGATTATAGAAATGATGAAATTCAAGATGCGTTCTACCAAGAAGAATTATAAAACGTTAAACATCCGGATGTGTATTTAGTTGAAAAGACGAATAGGAAACACGATAATCTGCATATATCTAGAATCAATCCTTCCAATTTCTTGGAAACTTGATAGATCTTACGGGGGTTAAATGCCTCTTCGTCGACGAAAGCGTAATATTCTGTGCAAGGTTCTGATAGTACATCCCTTTCTTTTTTTATGGCAGTGGCACACACACTAAAGGGAGATCCTATGGCGCTCGATGAGCGCGAGCGGTGTGTGTGTGCGAAGATGTTGATTAAAGTTGATTGAAGCCGGCTCATTCCACAAATTGGTAGAAATCCAGTATCCAGTTTTGTTTTCAATCTGATAGTTATCATTTTCGTATAGAGTTTCTAAAGGTGTGATAGAAGAGATATAGATCTATGATTCTATAAGTTGGTATCATTACCTTTTTTATAGAGAGGAATGACTTCAGAATTATACCATTCTATAGACATTTTTACTATGTGAATGCATTTGTTCAATAATTATTCATCAAGTTTTAAAAGTTCTGTGGTGATTTCATCTTCTCCCGGCCATTCGTTACTCCAGATGATTTAGTGCTATTCTGATTTCATCTTTAGATATCGGTCCCTCTGATCTAATATTTTGAATGTTTTTATTATTATAAGTTTCTTTTATTACAGTGGAGTACAGATTTGTGTAAAGTACTTCAATGGTTTGGCTGGTGTCTATTTTGCTTTGTACTATTACAATCTTGTCTGATGATCTCCTCTATGATCATAGTATTGTTATTTCTTATATTTTTGTGTACCACTTTCTTGACTAGTTTGTTGAGTTGCCTAAAAAATTTTATGTTTTATCCCCTGTTGTTCTTTCCTCAGTAATGGTGATGGTTCTGTAAATTTTTTATATGGGCGTTTTACGCCTTTTGGGATCGTTTCGGCGATTCTATCTATATCCACCTGGTGAAGTGTTTCCATTGTTGTTAGTGTCGCTTGCAGATTTTGTAGTATTTTTTTCTCTTTGTCTTATTGTCTCACAGTATATCAAGTTGGGGAGCGTTGGGTTTTGAAAAATTTTCTTCGCTCATTTTTGAAGGTGACGCGCATTTTCTCATTTCCTGTTAAGAACAGTAATATATGTATTAAAAAATATTTTTGAAGTGGATGTATACACTAATTCCATGAAATAATGTCTGCTAAATCATGAAGTTCTGCAAAACGCATTTTACTTATGGAAGGCAAAATTGTGGCATTTGAATTCAGCAGTAAAAAACGTTACGTGTATCAAATTCATTTTTATTTCAAAAGCAAAACACGTGTGACTAGAAAAGTGGCGTAATTAAGCTTCTAAAATTGGCAATTTGACATTTAATCTAATGCAAAAACTATGTAGTGTATATGAGTACGATGGTTTTCAATTATTTGCCAAGCACGAAATAACTTTGTTGCTGACTCCCTATTAAACCATGTTAAATCAACCATTTGAATCCGGATTAACCCTTTGAATAATAATTCTAATATCCTCCTTGAAGGCATAGTTCATATATCGAAATATTAAATATATCACGGGTGATAGAGCAGATGTTCATTTAATGGCTCATTAAATTAGGAAAGTTTATTAGCACATTGCTTCAAAAGACGTAGGTTAGGTTAAGAGTACTAGCTAGCAAAGATCCTTAGTTTTAGAAGGGATATTCGCAATAAAGCTTAGACAAGTTGGTCTTCAAGAAAAAAGTATAGCTGTTATTACTTATTAACTAAAAAGAATAAAATCTAAAATAAATTTAGGATTAAAGACTTTAAAAAGATAATTTTTACACCTTAAATAAATTTTAAAATAAACATATTCAACCAACGTTTGAATACATTCTTCCTCTTTCTCCAATACGGATATTCTTATGGTATACTAATTTGAATACTTACAGAGTTTCTTTAGGAACAGGATTTGTTAAACGAAGATAAATATTTAATTGTTCTTAGCTGTAGTTTTAAGCTTATAAAGTTTTTGTAAGAGAATGAATTGTTTACTTGCCCTAATCAGTACTTTAGTATTTATAAATATTATTATTCCGATAGTGTGTGAAGTTGATTCCTAGCACTGACAAAAATTGGTTTTAGATACTCTAGGCTTTTGTTTTATTTTCAAAATATCCTTAGAACTAGCCCTGTGCGTATTTATACTGCCTGCGTGCAGTCTCTGTTTAGAAAATCAACCGAGTTCGTATCTAAAAAATTGTAAATTATTAAATAATGTGAAAAATCCACTTTTTTGAACAAATCTGATGCTGTTGATAATTTTATGTAAACAAAAACCACCGAAATTATGAAGGAGCACGTTAGAAGGCGCATATTTATCGCCTTGCATAAGTCTACATTTAATACGATATATACAGTATAAGACTACATGTACTGTTAGATATTTAAAACTAATCGAATAATTCTGGTAATGACTGCCAACAATAATTAGTGAATGTTATAATAATATGTAATAGTCGGAAATAAATGATTATAATTATTTATGTTTATATTTCAGCATTGGAAATGCGTAAAAATTGTTGTTAGGCCGCTGAGACATTTGAACGTTGCCATTTATTATGCTCTTTCTGTCCTTCTATTGGGCGCAAACCTTCACTCCAGCTTAGAAGGAACTGGGAGTGAATAATCTCAAATCCAAGAGAGAAAAAAAAGAGAATTTTGCGAATTTAAAATTAGATATTGAATGAAATAAAGCATGTCAATGCGTAGGCTAAAACGAGCGTATAAATTAGGCCCTAGCTCAAATGCCGGAGAGTAGGGTGCAGGTTAATTCATTTAAGGCGCCACTGGCTTTTAGACAGCACAAGCGAGAAGTACCCCAAAGTTGAAATGTGGAATTTGTTTTAGCTTAAGCTTCGCGACAAATTAAATGAATACCAATAATTCGTTATTTATTTCTATCAGGAAAATTGATCAATAAAATAACGAAAACAAGTTAGAAAATTAGATTAAATATATATACCGGCAATTTATCAGTATTAATAATGGAAAAAATAATTACCCGAAAATTAGTCAAAATCAAAGTCGGTATAAAGCAAGTATTCGAATTAATTAAAGAAAACAACTAAAGTTGATGAGAACAGATATTCAAAAATTAATAAAAAATTACTAAAGAAAGAGATAAACAAATATTCCAAAAGTAAATAAAAATAATCTAGAACATTTCAATTATTGAGCGCTAATGATAAATAAAACAGATACTTACGGAAGCGGCCTGTCCCGTTGAAGATTCGCTTAAGTTCTAATTAAGTAAAACAGGTGAATAACTAAACAAGGATTGGTTTCATTACCTAATAATGAAATATCACAGCTGGTTAGGAGGAAAAAAAATTAAGTTAGAGAAAATTCCATTAAGTCAATTCTTATGGTTACACTGTATTCTTAAAAGTAGGCTTTACTCGGTGAAATAACTTACACGCTTATTCTAAACAAATTCCGAAATAATCAATTGTAATTAATGACGATCGCTGAAAGCATTAACAAAAGGAACGTCAGTAAACTATGTTGAAAGCCAACGATACTGCAAATAACTTCTCGTTATAGGTAAGTTCATTGAATAGCTTCAAACCCTATAAATCACCAGGTATATTTCCTGCTCTGCCCCAACAAGATAGTGAGAAACTCCTACCGTACCTGAAAACAATCTTCAAAGCTAGCTATATCCACAGCTATATTTCGAAGAACTGGAGGAAAGTCAGGGTTGTGTTTTTCCCAAAGGGTGGGAATCGTCCACCGGACGAACCAAAGTGCTATCGCCCCATCAGTCTGACCTCCTTCCTACTTAAAAGTATGGAAAAAATCATAGATGAATACATCAGGGGCGAGTTTATCTCCAGAACCCCACTATATCCAAAACAGTTTGCCTACCAACCGGCAAAATCCACGATAAATGCGCTCCAATGCCTAGTAAAAGACATTGAAAAGACATTCGTGGCGAAAGGAGTGGCTATGTGTGCATTCTTAGACATAGAGGGTGCATTTGACAACACCTCATATGAATCCATACAAAGGGCCGCAGAAGACAGAGGTATAGATGAAACTGCAACGAAATGGATAAAAGTCATCCTTTGTAGTCGTAAAATTACCTCAACCTTAGAATACGCTACTGTAATGGTAAAAGCAGCAAAAGGGTGTCCGCAAGGCGGAGTTTTATCGCCCTTGCTGTGGTCCTTGGTAGTAGATCGACTCCTGGTAAAACTAACAACCGAAAGGTATGACGTCCAAGGGTATGCTGACGACCTAGTCATCACAATTAAGGGCAAGTATGATGGCACAGTATCGGCCAAAATGCAAAATTCTCTACATCTTGTTAAAAACTGGTGTATAAGGGAAGGACTAAATGTCAATCCCAGTAAAACCGTCATAGTACCGTTCACAAAAAGGAGAAAGGTGGACCTTACAGCCCCTAGCCTAGACGGCGCGCAGCGTGACGGTTGAACGCTCAGACAGTGTTAAGTACCTGGGGATAGTCCTCGACCGCAGGCTTAACTGGAATGAACATATAGAAACGACTACCAAGAAGGCAACAGCGGCACTTTGGGCATGCCGCAGACTTTCTGACAAAACTTGGGGTTTAAAACCCAAGATGATCTATTGGTCATACATTACGGTTGTAAAACCAATAGTCACATACGCCTCACTGGTCTGATGGACCAAAACAGAGGAAAAGATTACGCAAGGCAAGCTATAAAAAGTGCAAAGACTTGACTGTCTGGGTATCACAGGGGCAATAAAAACCTGTCCCACGATAGCACTGGAGACGATGCTGGACCTTCTTCCCCTTCATATTAAGCGCGTCCAGAGTAATCCAGACCCAGTCAACTAGGTCAGGTGATTTGACTGGCCATCTAAAGACTCTGGACACAATCAGAGTCGAATCGCTGGCCAAACCAACAGACCATATGCCAAAGGCAAGGGATTTCCAACGCTCCTTTAAGGTGATCATAAAAGATCGCCCAACAATGAGAGCACTACAGCCCGAACGAGGTACATTGATCTGGTACACAGATGGATCTAAAATGGAACAAGTGGTCGAAGCCGGGGTTTAGGGTCCTAGATGCAGGATGTCAAAATCTCTAGGTAAAGCCCCGTCCATATTCCAAGCAGATATTCATGCCATTGAACTGTGCGCCTCTGAGAGGGGCAACCATAAATATACTATCTGACAGCCAAGCGGCTTTAAAGGCACTAGCCTCGGGCGAATTTGACTCAAAGCTTGCCTGGGAATGCCGGAACGCTCTTAACCAACTGGTTAAGCATAACAGTCACTCTCTTGTGGGTTCCAGGGCACGAAGGAGTGGAAGGCAATGAAATTGCCGACCAACTGGCCAGAGAAGGAGCACAGAGTCCATTCTACCGACCTGAACCATTCTGTGGCACCACCAGAGGACACCACGGAGGGGACCTCAATAAGTGGGGAAAAAGGCAGAAAGACGCCCACTGGAGAAACACTCCAGAACAACGACAGGCGAAAAGATTTATATCGCACTCGCCTGAATACACTAAGAGGCTTCTAGAGCTCCATAAAAACGATCTAAGACTGGTCACGAGCTTCCTAACAGGTCATGGACCATGGAGATACCATCTCCACAACATGGGAAAGACTGAGGATCCACGTTGTAGATTTTGCAACTCAGCAAACGAAACTGCGGAACACATTAGGAGTAGTATGTAATCCCAAGGATACTACACAACTAGCCCCTAGAAATATCCTGAACTTCGCGAAAAGTGCAGGCATTTCTGGAAAAATCTAAAGCAAGGTAGTTACAAAAGACCTTTTGGGTCTAAGTGAAGAAGGACTGAAAAGCCGAGCGACCCCTTTACATACAATACAATAGGTAAGTTCAATTAGCTCGAGTAATCACCTAATTAAAGACTATTCACGGACCTAGAATAATGATCCGTCACATATGCCGTATAACTAGCTAACTAAGGTTATTCACTTCAGTTAAGTTATGTCGATAACTGCCGCAAAAACAATATATAAATAAACTAGTTAGACCTGGCATTATTATAGCCACCAATTAATTACAGACCTTAACATATGGCAATTTACATCACGGTCAAGTTACCGGTAGGACACAGATAATAAACAATCCGTTCGAGTAAAGAAAATATCAAATGCCGCAATAAAAAAAACAATTAAAAATAACGCAAAGTTTACTAGACTGTATCAACACTGGTAGTTATCTGATATACAGTTATACAACGTAAGCCAGACATCGTGAAAACTGAGAATAATAATAATAAAACTATTTAGAATTAAAAGTTCAAAAAAAATCGATCCATAATCTGATTTATTCTAGATCAACGGATCTATCTGAATTTCTGAATTTGATTAAATAAAATCAAGCATCTCAGGCTCGACAAAATTGACCAAAAATTCAAAGTTCAAAATTTTAATGACTAAATGTTACCTTAATTAAGGAGAAAAAGATTAAAAAGTTAATTTTGTTAGAAACAACGCAAAAAAAATAACAAAATAATAATCATTAGAGATCGTAGGTTAATTACGCACTATGGCCGCTAAATACATGAAAAGAAAGGAAATAAAATAGAAATTGCTCACTTGGCAGACGAGTAACTCCTCAGGCAGCTCCCAGAACGAACTGCTCACGGTAGGAAGAAGACTTCCTTGACAGACGAAGAACTGCAAGAATCTATACAGGTAGTACCGCTAGACAGGCGTAATCAAGGAACACTCTGTCGCTAACGATGTTCGTCGATAAGAAGGAACAATCCGACGCGACGGTGGCAATGGATCCGACGGTCTAAGAGATCAACGGTAGCGATAGACCTCACGGTAGAAGTAAACCCAACGGTAGCAGTTGACCCAACGGTAGTCCCCTGTGAAAGAACACATATTCAAGGTTCCACACGTAACTCTTAATGGACGAGCATTATGACTCGGTGATCAAGAAAAAAGAGAAATCAGAATTCAAAAAAAAAACAACAAGAATTTACCTGTTTAGGGAGGTAGCCACTTGCTTAACGCTAGACGGCTTTCAGTTGGACAAGTGGGCTTTGCATCGCAATTCGGTAATGAACATGTCCTTTTTGCAACTTTGGACTAATAGCAACTTCATCATCATTGTGCACAAAATATACCAGGCTTAAGACAGCTCTAAACGTGCCTATATAAAAATATTGACTTATCCAGGCAAAATAACAGAATTTCATAAACTAAATCAAGAACTTAACAACAAAAACAATTATTCGTTTGTGTCAAATATCAGTCCCATTATTAGAAAGAATATTTTGGAAACAGGATATTAAAACAAAAATATGAAAATTAATATAACAGTAAAACGAAAGAAAATTGTAAAAAATTCAATAAAATTAAATTGAAGTTTCTAGTCAATTATATAAACGAAAACTTACAAGTGAAATACCTTAATAGTTCGGTGCTTGTATCTATCGCTCTATGAACATAGCATCTTCTTATTTTATGACATATAAACTGACTATATTTCCTTACTGCTTAGGTGAGCAAAGAATAGTTCATTTGCTGGAGCAGTATTTCAACGATATCAACGTAATTTCATTTTAATGAGGTGGAAGTTTACGCGATAAACTTAAGTTGCTTCATTCTCTGTCGGCCCTTTGATGTTCGAGGCTCGCATTACGCTTTTTACGCTTTTCTTGTGAAATGCGGACGTTCGGCATTTAATAAATGAGATACCGATGGGCCATGGGCTCGAAAATATTATTTGGTCCCCATCCGCGATAGGTACCGGGGTTACTTCAATTATTTCTCGGTTTTATAATGATTTTGAGTAAAAATTACTGTCACGTTAGTCATCAGTGTCATAACTGTTTCACTTTAAATGTCACTTGACTTAGAATTTTGGCAGATACTACGTCCCTGTGGACTGTAGTAGGTGAGCGGAATAGGCGAGAGATAAAAGCCTGCCGGACTGATGGTCCACTTGACTATTTATATCATGAAATCTGCTAACCATTGCAACTTTAAGGTTTATAATTGCCTGCGCTGTTCGCTCGCGTTGTTTATAAATTAACTTGAATATTTACATAATACTTTTCAAATCTACTGGGAAAGAACAGGTTTTCAAATTAAAAGACAAAAATTTAGCACTTTTTAGGCAGGTATCCCCCAAGAAATACGTTCCTGTTAACTGCACTTCACGAATTGGGTCTGAAGATTAGGATATAATTAGAGCTTCTACTACGTCCCTGTGGACTGTAGTAGTTAAGCGGAATAGGTGAAAGGTTTATAGTTGCCTGCGCTGTTCGCTCGAGGTGTTTATAAATCAATTTGAATATCTACATAATACTTTTCAAATCTACTGAGAACATGTTTTCAATTTAAAATACAAAAATGGAAGAATTACACACAACAAAAAAGAAATACTGCGTATAGTTGAACAGTTCTATGGAGAGCTATACGCATACCAGCACCAAATGACTGAAAACCAGGAAAATTATGTACCAACAGAAATAGTAAACCAAAGCTCAGAAGAAATTCCGGATATAACGACAGACAATATAAAACACCCTCTTAGAAATATGAAAAAGGGCAAAACTACGTGGACGGATCGAGTAACAACAGAAGCAATCAAAAATGGGGAAAGAGAACTAATAAATAAAATACAGAAACTATTTAACTTGTGTCTATATAAGCAAGAAATCCCTGAAAAATGAAATAACGCCATAATGATCATCCGCCACAAAAAAGGAGATTGCACTGACCATGAATATTACAGACCCATTAGCCTGCTAAAACACCTCTATAAATTATATACACGTATACAGGATGCAAAGAAAACTAGATTTCTATCAAACCTCTAGTGCAGGCTGGGTTCCTTTCATGGTATAGTATAAATGACCACCTACAATGTCCAAATACCTTAATTGCAAAAACCATTGAATGCAACAGACCCTTGGTATCGATCTTTGTAGACTTTCGCAAAGCTTTCGACACTGTGAATATCGAAGCTAGGTCGCTGGCGCAATTCAGAGTAGATTATCATTACTCTAACATCATCAGGAATATATGAAAATGCAACAGCTACTATAAAACTCCACGAGACCACCAACAAAATTGACATCAGGAGAAGGGTAAGGCAAGGCGATACTATGTCACCAAAATTATTCTCAAGAGTATTAGAATATGCTTTTAAAACGTTGAATTGTGAGGGCAAAGGAATAGGAGTTGACGGAGAATACTGAAATAACCTTCGCTTTGCGGATGACACAATGTTGATAACAGATGACCTAAAAGAAGCTAAAGACATGCTGGAAGAATTGATTACGGCAACCGGGAAGGTGTGTAGAACTCCTTTTATACTATCGAATAAATACTTCAGGTAACTGTAGAGTTCTGTATTAACTTTTACTATAATACATCAGATGGTAAAGCTACATGATGTATATTCTTATAATCTACCTACACGTAACAATGTTACTCAGTCTTGCATTCTCTCTCCATATATCCTATATTGGTATAGGTTCACGGCTCGGTCGTGTATCAAAATATTGCACTGACGAGGTTGACTAAACAAGATTTTAACCTTAGCCTTGCCGACCGTATCAGGTATCGCGTACATTCAAGCTAAATAATAACACTACGTGAATTGCGTAATGTAAATAACCTTTGTCTAGACCTCGGGCTAGTCGGGATGTTTTAAAGATCTAATTTGTGAAATACCGAGTGTTTCTTGATACACTACAGGTGGGACTGAAAATTAACGAAACCAAAACCAAAATGATGACAAACCTAATACCCAGTGACAACATTAAGATCGTACAAGAAGAAATTGAACCCACATACAAATATACATATCTTTGACACGAGATAAAAATAAGTAGAGATAACCAGGCATGTAAGTTACAAAGAAGAATATCACTGAGCTGGGCTGCCTACGGCAAATTAAGATACATCTTTAAATCTGACATGCCCATCATCATCAAAAGTAGGGCGTTCAACCACTGTGTCTTGCCAGTTCTCACATACGGGGCCGAAACCCTTCCCCTTACAAAAAAAATCAATAAAACTGTTAAACATAACTCAAAGAAAAATGGAAGGTTCAATGCTTGGACTAACGCTGAGAGACAGATAAGAAATGAGGAGATACCTAGAAGATCACGGGTAGCTGATGTTATTGAAAGCATTGCGAAGCTCAAATGAAGATGGGCGGAACATGTGGCAAGATTGCGAGATAGGAGATTCATGAATGGAGGCCAAGGACATGTACCACGTAGTCGTGGTAGACATCCCATCCATCCCAGATGGTCAGATGACACAAAATAATTGTAACGAATCGAGTTGAAAGAGCACAAGATAGAAATAGTTGCATCCAAAGGAGTCATCAAAAAAACTTGCTGCTACGAAAAATTTTAAAGGCGATATATTATTCTTCAAGACTAAAGCCATTAATTGATATATTTTGTAGATCTTCTAGGTTGATTATAAAGTTTACCTCAAATGGGTCATATTACGACAATAAATTCGCTGAATGAATCACTTAAAAAATTATTTACTTAAAATGTATTATAATTAGAAAGGCATTTATGTAAAAAAATAAGGAAGTAGAAGTCAGCCGCCAACATAATTAACAACCCGTATTTATGAAAATGGAATAAACTAAAAATCTAAATTAACCCGAAAAGCTTTTGTATTGACTTTATTTTCCAAAAACCTATAGTTTCTTAAATAAGAGGATAGGAAATAATAAAGGGCACACCCTTTACCTATACTTCAAGGCAGCTGAGTTTCAGTAGCAATTCTCCAAGAACTGCTCCTCGGTATTCAGCAAACTGTTTAATATTCCTGCATATCTCTAAGTTTGTGATAAAGGATGACAGCAAATATAAGATTTATATTCGGAAGACATATAATGTGTAAGAAGTGAATTTGCGTATTGCTCCCATGGAGGTATTAAAACAGGTTCTGCTTTAATATCGTGTTAAATTTAGTATGATTCATCATAGTCAGCACATATAGTATGCCTAATTGCGGCTTAGGACATAGACATACACTGTGACTGTTTTGTTTGAAAAAAAATTTTAAAGCTTTTTTTTTGGAAATCATTTGAAATTTAACATTTTTTAGTTGTGGGAAATGCCTTCTAAATATCAGACACATTATTCTTAAGTGAAATATATGTATTGATTGCTATTTGTTTGATAAAATTTACTGGATTCGTTTCCAATCCGATAAATGGGATCTTCCTACGATAAACTTAATTTTTATTTAAGTAAAATTTTATCTAGACACGTGACTTCAATACAGTTTAAGACTTGAAAAGGACGTTAATCACACCAACCCATCATATTAGACTTAAATGGCAATCTTAAAACTTATCGGGAACGTTTTGATAACAAACTTTGTTAGTCCCTCAGAAACGTGGGTATTGAATAGACAGATCTGCTATATGTCATATAAATTGCAAGTGTTTGGCTTTCTGATTCCGCTTTTTTTAGCTGTAATTTAATTTACCAAAATCAAACTTAATAAAATGATCAGGGTCTAGAACATGCTAATAATATTTTTGCCAAGTAATGGAGCAAAATAAAAGATTGAATACTTCAATAAACAATGGGTTAATTGCGGCTGTGTAAATTTTGTACCGGAGCTTGCTCACCTCTGTCGCATTTTCGATTTATCTATTGCACGCTTGCATCTATTTATTTATTGTTGACGTCTGCGCAAGGAAAATCTAGCCTTTGCAGATGCGGTCTTTTGATAATAATAATGGTGGTTGATAATGATAATAATGATGGTGAATATGATAGTAATGATAGTGATAATGATATTAATATACAATTCATTTTTGCTATATATGGTTTTTTGTTAGCTATGTAGTTTTGGTCGTGGTTTTTCTGTTTATCTATTTCTTGTATCTCTGTATTTTTTTTAACTAGGTTTTAAGTTTTTATTTTTATGTCTTTGACTTATATTTATTATATTTTCAAACACATTTTTGACTTATATTTAGGATAGTCTAAACCAAGAAGCTTTGTAAATAAGAAACCTGATTCTTCCTACAATAAAGCATTTTTTGACTTTGACTTTTTAATGATAAAGTTTAGATGGAAAATAGACTTAGAATGAGGATGTAATACTCTAGGTGATATCTGTACCCTCGTCACTCACTACCTCGGAGTACCTCCTTGCATCCTTTAGGTTATTTACGGAGATGTTTGAGGCCCTGGAATCTGTCCTGTGGCGTCAATGAAGGATGTCCTAGTTATATAGCCGAGCGTGGTGCTAGAGGCATCAAAATGTTAATTAATAAAAAAGGAGTAGAAGTAACCCCTAGCATATTAACCTGGGAAATAAAAAAATATATAGAAAAGTAAATCTATTTGAAATCAACTAATATATCCCTCCACCAGTTTAAGCGTAACTTCTCTTTAAAATTTGTTGTTGAACGGTTATATTTTATGGCTAGTGATATTTACCTAATAATGCATAAACGACTTCAAAGGTAATTAAATAGAAATCACGTAGGTAATGAATTAAACCTATATCAATTGATAAAAAAATGAGATATTTTAGTTAATCTAAAATTGGTACGAGACAAAGACAAAGATTAATTCAGCACGAAAATACAAAGATAAATACTAAACCTAAGGCCTTCTTCTACCAGAGTCCAAAGTTGACCTGAGAATGCCGCAGTAGTTAAATATTGAAGGAAAAATAAATCGAATACGTGTAAGTTTAAGAACAGCCGATTAAGATCAGCTCTAACAAGATACAACGCGAACAATAGATGGCGATGCTGGAACAAGCTCTATAGGGTCTCCTACACTAATTCCTTATATTGCTCTCCTTAACCACAATCTAAGTACACCCTATAGGTAAAGGCCATTGACTTTTTTATTGTGGAAAAAAAAAACAGGAAGTAAATAGCTATCGCTTCTTTGAGGTAACAATGCCCCTTCTCCTCCTTCACGAAGCTTCAAGCCTCACCTAATGCTCAAAAAGTAATAGACACTGCTTGCCTTTTTAATGCCCCAGCCATCAATTTACCTAAAATGATTCACGAGTTAAGATATGAGAATAATATATTAATATGAAGTTAAATACAAGTCCACGTGCAAAAAGGTTGGTTTCAATTTTTACAGAAAATATTAAGTAATGCCACGTCCTAAGCTTTCTTAAATTATCCTTTCCTGCTTAATATTATTATACGTATAAATATGGGTCAAACTAGACGGTACTTTCCCAAAACATATCTAGTTGTCACCAAGATCCAAGATCATCTCCTATCTTTCTTAATTCTCCAATTAAGGTGGAGTGACTCAAAAAGGCATTTTGCGCACAAACCAGATAGTCCCATTTTCCGTCATGAAGGAGTATTTTGGTCGGTTCACATCATGCAAACTTGCATATTGAAGTCAATTGGTATATTAAAATAAGTTTTTCTACTGCTGTGTTTGTATAAAAATTATCATAATATTAATATTTGTGTTAAAATAACTAAATAACTATCATATGATATATTTAAGGGAAAAATTAGTTTCAAGCAAACCTGATGGGTCCTGACATCTATTATTTGTGCAGAAAATTAAAAGAACTGTCGTAAGATGAAATTATAGTACAATGGGCACTGTAATTATGTCGCGCTATACATGCGTCCTAGTGTCTTAGTCCTTGTACATGATTTTGATAGCATCACCTCGTGGATCATTTTGTGGATTTTCCTGAATGGCATTTCTTCTATGGTCCTATGTTCCTGGCTAGTTCCCATGTCCTCGTCGTGTACCGGAAGAATTTCGTCGCTTGCTCCTGCAGTCTCTGTTCTAGCGGTCTTGTCCCGGATTCTCTGTACAGTGTCCTTGTAGTCTTGAAATTTTCCCATCTGTAGTTGATGATTGTGCGAAGCATCTTGCGTTCCAGCGTGTGTAGCTTCTCCTTGATGATCTTCGCGGCGGAGCTCCAAACCGGCCCGGCGTACATGATGATTGACCTAACGTATGTGTTGTACAGTCTGAGCTTGATGTCCTTGTCCAGTCTTGACTGCGGCGTGATGTATGGGAAAATTGCGCTGACTGTTATTCCTGCTTTTCTCCTGGTTCTTTGTATGAAGTTCTTGAACGTCAGCTTCTTGTCCAGTGTGACTCCTAGATATATGACGGTGTCCTTGTCCTCGATCCGTGTCCCGTTGATCGTGATGTGTGTCCTTTCTCTCCTGCGCTTCTGGTTGAAGTTAATGAGTTGCATCTTGATCTCGTTTATCTTCAGCTTGCATTTCTTGAAGTACTCCGCTATCATCCTGACGTGTTGTTCTATTCGCGGCGTTGCTGCCATCTGCTGCATGGATGATGTATACTGCTACATCGATCGTCTGCAAAGAGTGCTATCTGGTTGTTCTGTTTCCTTGGTACGTCGTTGTTGTAGATATTGAACAGCGTCGGCGATATCACGCTTCCTTGGGGGAGTCCCTGCCTTATTGTCCTTTTCCTTCATTCTGTCCCGTTGATCAGTGTTGCTGTTGTCCTGTCCTTTAGGTTAGGCTTCTTTCCATACTGTGTCGTATGCTTTCTCTAGGTCCAGAAGTGCCGCTATTGTCGTCTTCTTGGTATCGTTTGCTGTCATTGCGTGTTCCACTATCCTGGCAAATTGCATGGCTGTCGATTTCCTTTGTTGGAATCCGGATTGTTCAGGTATGATGGTTCCTAGTGTTTGGAGCTCCGCTTTGATCCTTTTGTTGAGCACTCTTTCGTAGATTTTTCCTAGGGTGGGTAGCAGTGATGTTGGCCTGTACGACGCCGCGCGCCGTCTGTGTCCTGTCCTTTCCTGGTTTGGGGATGACGATGATCCTGGCTGTTTTCCATGCCCTCGGGAAGTAGTGTAGTTTGATGGAGGCGTTGATAATGTACGTCAGCTGGACAAGGGATTTAATTGGCAGGAACTTGGCATCCTTCATGACTACTCCGTCCGGTCCTGGTGCTTTGTATGGCTTGGCTCTCCTAATGATTCTCTTCAGTTCCCGGGGTCTCGTGTTTATCCTGTCCGCGTCCTGTGGCGGCAGCGCTTCGATCTCGTTTGTTGTCCTTTGAACTTTTCCTCGTGTCCTGTCGTCTGATATATTCTCTGTTAGGCTGCTGATGTTGGCAAAGTATTCCATGAACGCCTCCGCCTTCTCTGCCTTGTCTGTGATGATGCTTTCTACGCCGTCTCACGTCACTTTGATCGGTAGAACTGTCCATGGACTCTTGCCGCTCTTGATTTTCTTGATGTGCTTCCATATATTGTTTTCATGGCCAGCGGCTGTGACTCTGTTGTTCCAGGCCTCGTTGTTGTATGAATTCAGCATGGCTCGGGTTAGTTCGCATTTCTCCAGGTAGGTTTTCTTGTCGTTCGGGTCACGTGTGCGTTGATATGTCCTGCGGAGTTGGTTTCTTCTCGCGATCAGGTCTTGGATATGTTGCGGCGGCTTGCCTTGCTTCAGGTCCGGGTTCCTGGAGACGTGGTGCTCCTTGGCGACGCCTATTATCCTAGTGATGATTTCTATGGCTTCCTCTACCTTTGCAGGGGTGTCCAGGTAGCGATTTATCCTTAACTTCGCGTTGATTTCTCTCCTGAAATTTACCCAGTCGGCGTGCCTGTAGTTGTACGTAGTACTCTAGGTGCTGCGAGGGCTAGCTGATGTATTAACTTGAATATTACTTGCAGGTGATTAGACTGTATTTCCGTCATGGTCGTCGCTGTGGCGAAGATGCCCCGGGCTATTCCTATGTCTAGTGTGGCGTCGTATACGTGGTACCGCGCGATCCTTGTCCTTCTGTCCGGGATTATGAGGTTGGCGTAGTTCCTGTCGATCCAGTTCCTGAGTCGCGTTCCTGTCCTCTTTTCCGTGCTGTTGTTCCACGAAGTGTGCTTGGCGTTTAGGTCTCCTATGAGCAGCGTCTTCGGATGATTGAGTAGTCCTTTTAGTTCGTTCTTGTCTAGGGCTTGATTTGGCTTTTTGTATGCTGAGATGATCTTCAGGTGGTTCGTTGATATCGTCACTCTCTCTATACTGATTGTGTCTGTTGCCTGCTCTTCGAATTGGATGCTTCTCTTCACGTATAGTGCCACCTCTCCATACGGTTCCTGGTTTGACCTGTTCTTGTAAATCATCTCGTATCCTATGATCCTGGTGGATGATCCCTTACTTTCGTTTCATTGACACTCAGTATATCTGGCGTTGTTTGTCTCGAAGTACTTGAGTAGTTGCTGATTGACTACACGTTCCATGACGCACAGCTACATTGCGTACAAAGATATTAATAGGTTATCCCATTCGACAAATTACTATTTAGAGCCAAATCTACGATAATTCCTCCCCCTGAACTAATATTCGCTTAAACTACTGAAATTATTTAAATGATCTTCATCAATATAAACTTTAGGGAAATTTGTACTAGTATTATTAATTGACTGCTTATAAAGTTCACTATTACCCCGTATCTTATTATTGAGTAATGTGTTTCGAAATCTCTTAGCAAGTTTCGACTAAGTATTGTAGTTTTGTAATTTATAGAATATATAGTTGGGACTTTAGCGGTATTAGTGATGAATAGGGGATAAAATTAAAGATAAATAAAGTACAACGAAAAGCTGAAACTGTTTAACGAAAAGGACAACTTTCTGAAACGCTTACGAATAGGGAAATCCAGCAAAGTTGAAAACGTACTTTCATGCTAGTAATGCTCACTATTTTCCCTACAACTACTTATGAAAGTGACGCAAAAAGTGCTCTTTGGATTTTTGAGCAGCGATTATTATCACAAGCGTGCTTGTACTACCCCACAAAGAAACATTCCTATATCTACCCAATTCATCATTATTCACTGGACATTGCTTTTGTCGAACGTCTGCGTCTTGATTAGCTGACCCTGGTGCATCTATGGATATTTTAAAAAGGCATGCAGGATGGAAATCAGTAGCCATTGCCGAAGGGTACGTTGAAAATCCATCGATAATTAAGAAAAGCTATTGCCGGAAAAATTTCTGGACATGGTGATGTGAAAGCATTCGAAATCGCTAGACTTTCAAATACACTTCAGACAAGCTTTTGAGCAAGTCTCAAGCAGTGTCCCACGGCGTACTAACGACGAAACACGTCCACTATTTAATATTGTAAATTGTACAAACGTAAACATTCATCTGAATATAAATAAGTGAATAAAGCTTTCTAAATATGTGTTGTGAAAGTATGTTTTTAACATTGGAGGATTTCCTCACTCGGCGAACGCCTCAGGCTAAAAACCTCCTCGTTCGCAAACTAGTAGCACTTACAGCACTTGTCACTTGGTATATCATTTTCTACGACCGCCTGTGAAAATGAGAGAAAAAGCTCGTGTTGAAAGATTTTTCATCCCAAGTGTTGAAATGGTGTATTAAACATGATTCCAAAACGACTCTTTGCACACGAATGAGATAATTTGCTAGCTCGAGCCCATAGGCAAGGACCATAAGTCGAGGTTCTATTTATAATTTTTCTACCACTGCAAATAAAATCTGAAAGGTGAAACCGTGACGGATGCTGTGAAGCTCAGCCGATTTGAAATGATGCAGATTTTTGGCGTTGTTGAGACAGAACCACACAAAAATGATGGTGAGCGGAAAGTACATGAGCAAAGATAATGTACCAGCGTGCAAAGTGTTGCACTATGATACCTTACCGCTTGCGCCCTAAATGCGATTACAATTTAAGCAATATAATATATACAAATTCAATGAAGTATAAATAATTTAAAACTATTTTCTGAATATACAATGAAACGAAACATAGGATTTGAGCATTTAAAACTATTTGGCTAGCAAAAACAATTTGAAGGTTGTATCATTTGGCTTGGTTTTTTCAATATATTCAGAATATGTTTGTCTATTTTGACTGGCCGAACAATCTATATATAAAGATCAAAAAATAACATATAGCACGAAATCTGCAATACAGATTCTTGATTGAGGGCCCATATATTAAAATATAACATTACAAATATTAACCCCAAGGTGGTATAAAACCAAACAACGTAGCATAATATTCAGACAGATGAAGGCGAAGACTTTTGTAATATAACATTTATGCTTGAATTAATATTTATTCATGGGTTAGTTCATATCAAGATCTAACAGAAAGGAAAAGAAATGCATTGCTGTAAAACAAACTTATTTTATCTATTGATATAACAAATTTATGGGCAGTAGAGGTCGTTGTGATCAAATCATCAGTATATACAGTGCAAGGATACGCGGCAAGAAATGGTATTTTGTCTTGCATTTATTCTGGATGCTGTCAATAAAATTCGTGTCAATTGCATAAACTGCATGGATTATCTGTCATATCGCGAAGAGTTGCCCTCAGGTTAATGGAAAGATCACAGGGTAGAAAAAGAGGAAGATCTTCGTCTCTTAAAAATGTGGTCTTCCACTTCGATCGACTGGATCATTTGGTACGCCAGCAAGAGAAGCAAAAATGTCTCAAATGCAAAGTGTATTAATTGTTTCACCACTTATTATACAACTTTTTTTTTCTGTTCCACCAAACTACAAAAAAATATAAGCTGTAAATTTTAAGTTTGTACGGATAACTTCCTATTATCCTTATTAAAAAACAAACTAAATAAAGTACTTTTAAGAAAAAAATATAAAAGTTTTAATAATGATAGGTTGTTTACCATTATTTGTAATATATTGTAATTTTTTTTTAATGAATAGGAGAACTTCAAGCATTATAACATTTCCACCCTTCTCTTTTATTTTTGAATTTTAAAATTGCTGTTTTGATTTTAATAGAAATTATTTGAATAAATAAAAATAAGAGTTAAACGTTCCTTGAGTTACCCTGTCGCTGCTCAGATACGTCTTATTGCGGTGGCACTAGGGGTGTGAGTTCGAATTCTGAAAATTCAATTAAATGTGGGCGCCAGATCTAAAGTAGACCGAATGATAAGAAAAGATAAGATAAATTGTCAGATTACATTATTC
>MU184673.1:65592-82754 GCA_016904865.1 Pissodes strobi | reverse complement strand
TCGCCAGCTGAGGTTGCCGTTGTGCCTATTTTCTATTAAGCATTAATGAAACGAAAGACAATTATGGTAAATTGTCTTTGATGAAACCAATGAAACATAACATTAAGACCTTTCGGTTCATTTAAAATACTAAATAATTATAGTGACCGTGTTTGCTGCTTTTTAACATTACTTCCAGAAATCAGTTATTTTATTTTAAATAATTTAGATATTTGGTCATATAAAAGGTGTCCTAAATAAAAGGAGATCTTAGGTCGAGCACAAGAACGGATTAACAAATAATGGATATACTAATTTGCGTTTTTCAATAACTCAACTCATTTCTGTTAATGTTAAATAGAACATATCTTCTACAAATGGTATTAGCAAATTAAAAAGCATTAAAACGCCTATAAAAAAATAATAGTTAATATATTTTGATAACAAAAACAGCATGCTCTAAACTAAGTAATGAATGATTAAAATATAATTCAATTGTCTTTGACATAACCAAACATTTAAATTTACCATAAAAATCAAACCGCCAATAATAACGTGCAATAAATATTTTCTAGTTAAACAATAATGTATACAATGAAGATTGAACAACAGCCTAATTATATCAAATAATTGACTTTGATTATATAAATCACAATCTACTATCTCTATTTTAGTTATTATAATATATTTGTGGCTCTAGAACTATTACAACTTCATAATTTTACTTGTTTTATTATAATTACACTGGTTCTATTATGCACAGCTCTTACTATCATAAGTATTATGCGCCTTTATTACATGATTGTAGATAATAGTATATTATGATATAAGTGTATAAGAGCGCCTTTAAAGCACGCGCGACATATTTCAAAACACGACGCGCAGCGGAGTGTTTTGCAAGTCGCAAGGGCTTTAAAGGCCTCTTATACACGTATATCATACGCTGTTTTTTATTACGAATGCATCATAATCTCAAAAATGTTTTAAATATTAAATTTAAGGGATATATTGACGAATATATTAATCTGTCACATTTGACATGATCAAATGTTTCTAGGGCAACCTTTAAAAAAGTAAACGCATCATAAACATCATTTTAAGCACGCTGCAGCGTGCGATAATCGTTGATTATGATGCATGCGTAATAAAAAATATTTTAATGTAACATACAGCATGGAAATCTCCTATTTTGCGGTGACAAGAGAAGTAAGGCAAAACAAATTTTCAATTGTCAATTTTGTCGTGAATATTAAAAACTTAATCGCTTGTATTAAGTCCCGGAAATAACGAAATCTAAATTTATTATAATAAAACTATATATTTAAAAGAAAAGCATAATATGCTTTGAAACGATAAGTAAATTATTACAGCTGAGTACAGTTAAAGTAATCTTTGTAATGTCTTAAATGAAATCATAATCAATATCCCGGATCATTTTGTCAATATTTTTTATCTACGTGCATATGAAATACATACTATGCATGTGAAAGTGCATAAGACATTTCAAATTAGTCTCAGGCTGGATCCGTCAGTTTATCTTTAAACTAGGGTGACCAGATGTCTTTGCACAAAAGCAGAACAATTAAGACAAAAACCCAGATTTTCAATAAAAAAAGCCTGAAATTTAAAAAATGTGAACACTGATCAGATACCATTTGTTCCTAAAAATTTGTGTGTCACCGCTGTTTAAAATATAGGTAGTAAACAAAAATGACGTCATTACAAATGGGTATAATTTCGACTTTATTATCTATTATAACTCAGCCACCACTGCATCAATTGTAAATATAAAAATAATATCAAAAATCAAAATTAAGATGCCGCATTATTTGTCCGGCCTTGAAAACTTAAATTTTGGTAACTGAAATTACGAAAAGAGCATGGTTTAATTTATTTATGTCTAATCATATATTACTTGTTTTTATCAGATTTTATATGCTTATGTAGTATTTATTATATGATATAGATATAATAAATATTAACAATACATATTGCAAATAAAATATATTGTAAGTATCCAGGAAACTTTACAATGTTTCGGTAGGATGGAACGGTTAAGTTTTTCTTTGGTACTGGTTTGTGGCTCATAGAAAAAGCGGAGTTTATAAAATAAAGTCAAAAAATTTTCAATTTGCTTATAGTAGGGCAGAGCTGAACTACATTGCATGTTTAGCAACCATGACAATAGTTGTTGGAAAATATGGCATAAGTATTAAATATTTTTTAAGTTTTTTATTTTTCTTGCGTAAGTTTTACTTCCCGATTTTGTCCATTTCCAAATTTAAATAAATTTGTTATAATCATGGTTTCAAGCAAATATTTTTTATGTAAATAGCAAGTGTCGTTAGGGTCTCCGAGCCAAAATAAATTTCTAGATATGACTTTATTTTTAATTTAAAAAAATACATATTCTTGATGTTTGTAGAGTTCGAAATATTTTTTAAAAATTTTTATTGGTTTTTCAACCACATTTGCCACGTCCTCGCGAGGAACCTGCAAATGAATACGCCCCTTCCATCCATAGTTTTTTTCAAGCAACAACAGTTCCCAATATAGCAGGAGCGACTAGTTCAAATTCTCATTAAGGCAATGAGCCATCTAACAATTTCTCAACAAATAAATGATCTGATAATAAAAAACAAAATGTAATACAATTTCGTAATACCAAGACAATTAACTGTAATACCTTCAACTTATTTTAAAAGCTGTAAATTCTATAGGTTAAAATTAAGGATATTTGGTAAAGGCACCGAACAAATATACGTGTTCGGTGGTAAAGGATAGAAATCTCCTCTTATTATCATAATTTTGCTATAAATACTAAGTCTTTAAAAACGATAATAAAATTAACATATTTTTAGGTTTTTCAAAATAAAAAACGCCTATTTTCATAGAAATGTTCACTTTTTAATTTTTACGAGGTTGGTTCAACCCCGTAGAATCAGAACCATACAAAACCAGTATTTTATCTTGCCCCTAATAAAATGTATATATTTTCCCGTTTCGAAGTACTCCTCCAAAATGTGTGTGTGCTTAAGATCACAGGATAAAAGTGAAAACTACAACAAGCGGGGTCATCCTTGGTTAGAATTTCGATCCGAGCCTTCGTTGCAGAGATACGGGCAAAAAACGGGTTTCCCCCAAATCCCCCCTTAAAGTAGAGCCCCGGCCGCCCCGTATGGTCACAGGTGGCCCCCCATGGGGCGCACCTACCATAAAAATTTCGACCCCGTACCTCTTCCCGTTCTCCCGAAATTAATTATTTAAATTTTTCCTTCTCCTCCTCCCCTGGCCAAACGGGGGGGAGTACGGGATCCCGTTTTCATCCAGGATCTTTTTTTTATCCCGGCTACATTCCCTGAAAATTTCGGCCCTCTACCTATAGTAGAAAGAGCATATATCCGAGCGTGAGAGTACATATCGGATCGTAACGGCTCGTTCTCATTCAACACCCCCTCCCCAAAAAAAAAAAACAAACTCAAAAAAACGCCTAAAAAGTTGTCACTTCAAAAAGTATTCACTTTTGGGGGTTCGTTTCAACCTCTTACATTGGCAGATATTACAAAGCATGTTCTTTGCACGCTGAAAACGAGTATGTAGGTAAAACAAAAACTACCGTTTTATACTGTGGTATAGCATATAAAAATGCTATTACACACCGAAAATTAAAATAAACTTGACTTGTTTCACTGCTTTTTAAAATACAGAGGAAATTTTTAGAAAAGAAAATATTTTTAATGTTAACCATCCGCTTAAAATTGAGTTTTGCAAAATCTGTTCTTATTTCATTCCTAAATCCTAAAAGAAATTTGAGTTTCCATCTTAGTGCAATCATATTTAATATTGCTATTTTTTAATAATAATTTTATAGAAAAGGTAATGTAAAACAGCACGAGTAAAAGTAGTTTAGAAACAAAAAGACTTTTACTGTGTGTAATTTTTTCTTACCGCAATTAAGAATCCAGCGCTGACACACTTCCTCATTTTTTAACGGGAATCTAAACAATCTCACCCCGTGCTTTCGTGCACTTTTGCCACAGTTGAAATAGCAACATACCTCACCACACATTGTTTTTAAAATCGGTGAACGTAAGAGGAAGAATTCAATCACAATGCACTTGCAAAAAGAATATCGTTGAAATAACCAAATTTACCAAATAGTAGTACTCCTTCCTCTCAATAATAATTGAAGATGTCAAGGTTTACTTAAAAAACAGGCGGAAAAAGCCCTGGATTTAAGACACCGACAAGCGAAGCGGTCTATCAAAGAGAACGCGGCAGCCCTTGACGCTTTTTGAACTCATTACCGCCGACCGACATCGCGTTGCCCTGATTTAAATCCAGCTCTCCTAAGTTCAACATACATCGGCAACACCGCAAGGCGTCGTTGTATCGTCCTCATGGTAACCGAAATTGCACCATGTCGAGAGATGCGGAATATTTAAAATAATAATAAAATTAGGTTTACAAGCCGCAGGTGCTGCGCTCTTAAGAACGGAACCTGAAGTACATTACCGTTTCGGCTCACTGGGCGTCTATTCCCTGTAAATTGTCTTTGATAATATTAACCATCAGTAATCAGAAAATGTTATAAACAAGTAGATTGTTCTACACAAGTAGTATTTTTTTAATAAACTGTTTGTTTGTATTCCGGGTGTTTATTTTAGAAACTGTATTTAGGCTATAATTCAATCTCAAATGAGCAGTAACATATATGATTAGGAGCTGTTCGAAACAAGATATATTTTCGTCATTATATATCGTTTGGAATTCTCAAATGTAATTTACTGCGCTGATAAAACTCCCATTTTGTCGAAAACAAATTTAAACCTGATATTCAATTATGTACAACACGTTTCCTAACAGCTTAAATTTTTAAACTTTGTTAAATTTTGTAAAGGGAGTCCTAACTTATTTACCTATATAATAATTTTATGTAATGTGGTTTTCGTCAAGAAATATATTAATTAAATGTCAGTTTTCAGCTTGTTTGGACTTTATTGATAAGCTTTTAAATCAAATGCCCAAATGCCATGGTATTTCATTTAAAAGCTTATCAATAAAGTCCAAATAAGCTGAAAACTGACTTTCAATTATTATAATTTTATATTGAAGATACGTGTGATTAATGCCTATTCCTATTTATTTTCTATATTTGGCTGTTTATTTTTTGATGTGCCAATATTCCCTTTTTGTCTTCCCCTTGATCAAACTACTTGAAGTAATTTTCAAACAAATTGAGAGAAAAATTCGCTTCCGTTATCAATTATTTGTTAATGTAGCTGTAGGTATTCGATAAATAACAAGTGATTTCTGACTTTAAGTCTCACGAAATATTTTCAACGAAAAATTAATATATTCCAGCTATTTTCAAAATCAATCTAGATTCTTGGTTCAAGTATTATTTCACGCGGTATAAACGCTAGTAGGTCGAACCGAAATACTTTGTACCCGTAACATCTGACGCGTAATATTGTTAATACATTATTGTGTCCGATTAACTTTTAACATACACAGAGTATACGTACCTCCTCCGCCAGCAAGCCGAGCCTGCATATATTCATTAGGAGCGCACGCACCGACAATTTGTGTAATTCTGTGGTGCACGTATCTAATCCGCCATTAAGCCGAGCTCATCTACATACACAGGTTGCTAGTATCTTACCCGCCAGTAAACAAGCCCGCCTACTCATTAACAATTTCTGGTAATTTTAAAAAAATTAAAACATAAGTATATATCAATATAATACCTTTTTCTTCATAGATGCTCAAGGAAAAAAAAACAAGAAAAAACAGTCAAAATGCAATTTTAATTTTATTAATCTCGGATTTCTATATTTAGTTGCTTTCCTTTTTTGATTTCCAATATATGTATTTAAGTTGTCTATCTTTTTTGAACATATTCTATTAACCACGTGTATATTGAAGTGCTGCCGGCCCTCAATTTATCGTTTTCAGTTTATCTTGTGTTATTCGTAATATTACGGCATGATCTTAAATGGTGTCGTCTCAAAACGATTAATTTTAAATACTTGCTTATGCATATCAATTTTTGAAACAAATGCGGACAAAACGCAAATTCACAGATTTGTATGTTGCTACATTCAATTACCTGTATTCGACAAGACTAGGAACTTAAACTGCATAAATCATAAATATTAGATTTCATTAAGCAAAATAATGAGCAAAAGAATATCCGAAACATCTAATATAGCAATAGGTGATGAAACAGAGACCTAAAAACTGAAATTTTTACATAATCAATGATGATCTTGTGCCTGAATGATAATGTCATGAGACCTCCTAATTGTGACGATTTATAGAGCTCTATTAATACAATCAACAATGCTTCATTACGAAAGCACCCATCAATCTATTGGTAAATCGCAGCTAATCGATTCACTTTGGAGATTTCCCCTCAAATATAATTTCATATCATACGATGGTTATAAGATGTAAACTACTGCATGTACTAAAAATGTTGTTCTAATATGTAAGCCACCAAAATTATATTATAAATTAGTAGTAATTGCAAGGAATTCAGTTCATTTATAGTCAATTATATTGTAAACTACGAGAAACATTTAAACTATTAATTAACTATCATCATATCCTAAGTTTAAACTTGAACTTGGAAAATAATATAAATATTCAAGTTAATTTATAAAAAACGCAAGTGGACAGCGCAGGCAATTGTGAACCTTAAAGTTGCAATTGTTAGCAGATTTTATGACATAAATAGTCAAGCGGACTATCGATCCTGTAGGTTTTTGTCTCTCGCCTATTCCACTTACCTACTACAGTCCATAGGGACGTGGTAGGGTTCTAACCATATCCTAATCTTCACACCCAACTCGGAATGTGCATTTCACAGAAACGCATTTCTTGAGGGATACCTGATTAAAAAGTGCTAAAGTCTACGCTAGATCTGTCAAAAATTCTAAGTCAAGTGACTTTCAAAGTTAAACAGTTATAGTGAAATTAAGATATATCAAGAACTTTAAATCATTATCTCATGAAATAACCAAACCTAAACATAAAGTAAAACACAACACTGCTCTTCAAGAACCTTATTATAATACAGGGACTAAGCCCTATAAACAATTCAAACCATACCTCAACCGAAAGAACATGCGTGTTTAAGTAATTGTGTATAGCGTAAACTCAATAAGTATCTGACCAATAGACGTTGTTATTGTTTTCTCATCAAGTATTTGACCAATAGACGTTATATTTGTTTTACCAAAGTGCTTTCTTTATTATCTCTTCACACCTGACGTAGATTAATCGCGAATCTGAGCTATATAACCTGCACGCCATCCTAGGCATTGGGACCCTAATCGTGACAATATAAATCAGCGAACTTATTTGTCCAGTTATTCAGATTAATTGACTTAAAATAGGAGTTCATATATGTAAATTCTTTATCAATTATGACACTGAAAAGTTAGTTACCTCAACAATTTTTACGTTTTACATTTGACACAGCTGTGTTCCTCAAGAAGCAATTTAAGGCCGCGAGAAGAAGGTAACAATACTACAGAAACTGGAGCAGAATATTCACGTCTGATTATGATAAATTTTATATACAACTTGCATTTCAGGGACGCCAAGACGTCGACACCAATAGTAATCAAGTGGACGCTGCATACTTGGCAGGTATTGAAATTTTAGTTATCATCATCGGTGATATACTAATATTACTATTATTTTTTTTATATGTTCTATCTAAATTTAATTATATTAAAGTTCAATGATAAGAAAGAAGTATTGGAGTCTTGTTAGCTTCGATCCGATGGCATCAGCATTCGTAGCAAACGATAATAACCGCCAGTTTGGCAGAACAATAAAAAAAATTTGATAGTAATGCTTCTTTTGTAATTCTAGTCCTGTATGCCAAATAATATTAGATCTGAATACAACTTTAGGCAGCGTTAGACAAGTCCGTATAAAGCATTAGTTGGGTTTGGATACAGCTTTTGACAGCTTTTGACAGGTCTGAATACGGCTCTTCACAGTTTTATACCGGCATGTATATAGCTTCAAAAAGCCTGCATATAGCTTTAGACAGGTCTATATAGAGTTTTGGGTAGCTTAAATAGTTTTGCATGCATACCTGTCTGTAGTTGTCTAAAGCTATATATAGAGACCTGTTTATGGTTTCATACAGACCTGTCTAAAGCTATACACAGATCACTCTAAAGCTAGCTACAGGCTTGTCTACAACATAGACCTGTCTAAAGTAGTATATACATTAATGCTTTATACCTATCACACCAATGCTAAGAGGTTCTATTCGAAATTCGTATTAAAATAGTATAATCGATTTTTAGGCTGGAATGATTAGTACTTGGTGTTTGGAGAAACACCCCAACATGTGTATTAACCTATTGTTTTTCACCGTATAGTTTGATGATAACACCCTGCATGTTCGTAGTATGAATGAGCAATAATTAAACCCCGAATAGATTTATTTCACCTCAGGTAAACAGCAATTTGTGCATATAAGATATCGTATTTCAGTTTCTCCTTAGTCCCAACCTGGATTGTCGGTATAATTGATTTTTTTATATGTAACAATCGCTGGAAAGCAAGTTGTCACTCCGTCAAGGAAATCGCTATTAATCGTTCTCATGATAATATATCTTTGTCTCCGTCAATGTTGTGTAAACAGCAATGTATGAAATAAAGAAAGAGCATGTTTCTACCCTCTCAAATGCATCCCGCGCAATTCCCACGCTATTTCAGTCTGCTGCCTGCCGGTAGGAAATAAATTCAGCTTAGTGCCATACAAACACTCACCCGTGAAGCAACGATCCAGTCATCGGTCTGCTTGAGATTGGCGCCAAGAACATCTACCCAGTCGTAGCCCTGTTTGACGCCGTAGTTTAGTTATTTTCTCATTTTGTTTGCACAGATATTTAGAAAATGTCTGCTGTACTCTGTTCTCCTTGATGCTCTTGATAAAGATCGAAGTAGGTAAAATTGCGCGGCGGTTGGAAATTTGTAGTAGACAAATCAATTCCTGTACTCAAGATTCGAATCAAATGTTCGAAGTCTCACATCCCTGGTGAAATTAAGTTGAGTACAAGGTATTTTGTATGAACGAAAAGCAGTTAGTTGAAATAAAGTTGATTAAATCCAGTAAAGAAAGAAGTTCTTGTTAAATTAAATAATCAAGAAGTTTTGTTAGACATTTAGTAATAGTTAACCTCATGTACAGTACTTAGTTTTATGTATGAAAGGATGAATGATTGAAATTAGTTAGAAATCATTGTATAATTATATTAATCATATTTAATGCAAATTAAATCTTGTATTATTAAAGTACGTGATACCTAAAATACATGTTTAATTCACAACCTATGAATAAAACTCCCACCGCCCTATCGTAAAACGGTCCACTAATTAGGGTGGTTAATTATACAGTTAACTACCACTCCCTCCTTTACGGTGATAAATGATTTAAATAATACGTTATTTATACCGACAATGCACTTGGTTCTTACCAATGCATCGATCGCGGTTTTAACCAAAGTAGGAGAAATTATGACGTCACCGAAGAGCTGATTGCTCTTGATATTTAGCACTTATTACCGCTCTTTGGACTTGGGCTAATCTTTTGGTTTTAGCTTTTGAGGTTATGCTGAATAGTATTTTTATTTCTTGTGTAAAGTAAAGTTCAATTTTTTGCGGTTTAATTAATTTTGCAGTTTTAGCTCAAGGGAAGAAGCTAAATTATGAAGGAGCAGAAATGTCAGTTGGGGTTGATGACCTGGAGACGACAATTAATTTGCTTAATGGTATATATTCATTCAGCCATTCCTCAGTGTTAAAAATGTCCATTGGATCTTCCCGAATACCTAATGATGCCAATAAAATATTTGTATTTTCTTGAAACCACTGGAGGACCTGCTTATGTATTTCAATGTACAGGGTTTGTTTGTTGTGCCAATGTAAGTCAAAGTCATGGATTAAGGAAACTTTTCCAACGCCCGTTATTTCCCTTATAAAAATTGTGCGCATTGCGTCGTACATATTGATTTGTAGTCAATGGTCCTACCTTGGTACCTATGAATCAAGCAATAAGCATCTATAGACCAAGCCTTATCATTGCACCTATAGTAAATATATTCGTTCACTGCACACAATGCATATTATAGGTCATCTCCAAAGCAAATCTCTTCGATAAACCAAAAATTCCCCCCATTTTCTGATTTTTTTTAGTAAGTAAATGACAACACAAAAATAAGAAACATAATCCTACATTGCTTTAATCAATTAATTTCAGCGACTAGGTGGTTCAGTTGCGATTCTTGAGTCATGGGGACTATAACGTCACAGTTAGCTGTCAAAGTTGTCAACCGAAAAGATAACCCCGGTATTTACCGACGAATAATAATTCTAGGTTTAAAATTGGCTTATAAGGGGCAGTTTTACTGTAAAAATTTAAAGCTGGATTTACTGCCAGAACAAGAAAGTCCACGCTTTGTATGCAGGCGTGATCGGTTTACTGCCGGAACAGATACGTGCGTCTGGTACGAGCAGTTACGTACACGTTATATCTGTCCGTAGGCGGCGTGGTTTACTGCCGGAACAGACAAGGGCGCCCTAAGTATGTAGATAGGCTCAGTTTGCTATAAGAACTGGTACGTTCATCCTGTGTGTGTAAAACGTTGATCAGACATGGTTAACTGACAATCGATACTGTGCGTTGCGATAATTTATACTCGCTGACGTGGCAGGTAAAAAAGAACGGAAGGTACAGAAGGTACAAACTTTCTGATGCATTTGTCTAGGTTCACCTGACACACAAAGGTCAAGTAGTAGCCAATAATTACTATAGTATAGTACTGTCTATCTACGATAAACTTAGCAGGTTGCGGATAGATGGCGCCGGCTACAACACACTACTAGTTTGAATTTCACTGGGTTAGTTTGGGTGAGTTGTGATAGTAGTTTATTTGAAAAAGGCCAATAATACAAAATATGTAGGTAGCATGTACCAAGATACAAAATACTTAAGCCTATACACATGTCTAACTGCTCTTGAAAGAACTTTAACATATTTAGATTTTAGTAAGAAACAGCTAACGAGATTCTATTATGAAATAAAAAATACTTATAAACATCTATTCCTGCATAATAACCATTGATCTAATTTAGTTAAAGAAATTTTAACATATTTAACCATACTTGCACACAAATTTTATTAGCAAACAACCAGGAAGATTCTATTATGGGGAAAAGAAACCTTAAAACATCTATTCCCCCACAATAACTATTGTTCTAATTCAATTTATTTAATAAATACTTTTTTGTTTTGTTTAAAGTTTCAGTCGTTACTTCAACAAGTAGCAAGTTATATAATGACAGGCCCTTATCAAACAATCCAAAAGGGGTGGAGGTTTTTGTAATAACATTTATATGAAAATTGTGGTGATGCCTGGTATGGTAATTTATTTCTTTTTAGAAAATCCTGCAAATATGGAGGTTCAAGACCATGCTCTAATCTTATAAATAAAATGAAAAAGCAGCTACTCGAAACCATGTTCAATGTCAAGCCAATTGAGAGATTTCAACATATTTTTTTTGGTTCATATCTACTGCAATTGAAAATTGTTCTCATTGCTCTATTCTGAAGTACTTGCAGTTTATCGATATCAGTTTTGTTTCCAAAATACAGCAATGATCCGCCATAGTCAAAATGTGGTTTAATTATACTATTGAAAATCAACTTTTTTGCGTTTAAAGATAACTTATACCTTAACCGAGACAATAAATCAATTTTTTTACCTATTTTACTAATAATTATGTACTCAAAATAAACATTTAGATTTAACTGGTCGATCAAGATAAAGCCGAGATATTTAATTTTGTCTACATATTCAATATTTTCGTTGTTCATTTCAATTCTAAAATTATTAATAAAACTTTCCCTATCTGTTTTCGTTTTATCAATTATCATACATTTCGACTTTGTTAGGTTTAGCCTTAATTTATTTTCACATAGCCAAGCATATACAGACTTTAATTCTTTATTGAGAGAAGCATTTTATGAGCTTCAGAGCTAAAAAATATGATGGTATTATCAGCGAACTGGTGTATTTAACAAAGATCTAAGCTTGATGTTATATCATTAATATATAAAACAAGGAGTAATGGGCCAAGAACGCTTCCTTGGGGAACGCCATAAGCAGTTTTTCTTTTATTTGAACATATATTATTACATTTAACTATTTGATATCTATCAGATAAGTAAGATTTGGAAAATGATAAAACTATTCCATCAATTCCCATTTTTACCAAGAGCTTTTTTCTACATACTACTTCAAATGCTCGCTTTAGGTCCAAAAACACAATCCCAGTGGTCTCACCACCATCTTTCACATGCTTCCAAGTGTGTAACAGCAACTATATAACAGACTCACATGAGTGAAATTTTCTAAAACCTGATTGATGTTTGTTTATTATTTTATGTTCTATGTAGCATTTTTGTTTTGCTATATGTCTATTTTACCATTATCAGCTGAATCCATTACATCTGCATCCAACTTCGTGGGATCGAGCAGCGTTGTCAAGTTGTCGATGTCCTTCTTAAAAATTGATACAGATGATGTTGCTAATTTGGCACTGTCATTGACAGAAGCATCCTTGGAATTCTTGGAATGCAGAGTTTTTTAGCGAGAACTCGGCCTTTCTTGGAATTTATCACCCAATAACTGCACTTTCGATTCTAGTACCTTGTATTTTTCTTCGACTATGGAATATTGTTGTTGCATCTGTTGAATTAGTGTCCTTCATTATAGAAACAGCAGTCATACAGAGCGGTCGTGTTTCCGCTTTTCGTTGGCGTGCCGGTATTAATTGTTTGTTTTGTTTTGATATTCTGTTTTGTTCTGATATCGTGTCGACGTGCTAGTTTGCGCTTTCCTGTTTGACTAAAATTGACCTTGTTTAGCTGCTATTTGACCTTTACCTTTATTAAAAATTATTGAACTTCAACCGTACGGCGCGCGGCGTGCCTTCGCTTGTGTGTGCGTGTATTTCCTGATTAATTTATAGTTTCTGTTTTGTTATTGGTTCCTGTTTGGACAAACTTGACTTTGTTCAGCTGCCATTGACTTTTATCTTAAATCAACAAACGCTAATATCGAAATGGCTGAGTTTAAGTGTGATTCCTGTCAGAAAATCGTCGCAGATAAGGATAAATATAAACTTCGCTGTAGTGGGGAGTGTCGCCGGAATTTTTGTATGACCTGTACTGGGCTTGATAAGGCAACAACAAAGGTGCTCTACCAACAAAAGTACCACAATATTAGATTTTTCTGCAGTGTTTGTGACTCTCCTACGTTAAGATATCTTCACGATAAGGTGTCACAGCCACAAGGATCGCAGATCTCTCTGGAGAATGTCGAAGCTCTGGGCACCTGTCTAAAGAAGAACAATGATCTCCTTCCAATCATTTCTGAAATTTACGACATCTTGAGTAACCATGACTCCAAATGGAAAATGTTATACAAAAAAATAGATGACATTCATAGCCTTCATACCAGATTCTCTGATAATAGACAAGAAACTTTATTCCATTCGATCAAGGAAATGAAACAAGATATTTTCAATCTGTCATCTATTTTTATGGACAATCATGATGAGTCTGTTAAAGTTCAGATTCACGACTCATCAAAGGAAGAGTTATTGAAGGAAATGGGCGATATGCGAAAAAGTGTAAATCAAATGGCACTGACGATAGAAAAGTTGGCTGCCAAGGAGAAACCAATTATTAGGAGTAACCCACCAATAATAAAAAAATCGATTTCGACTCAGACCGACCATACAGATAACCATGACACAGTGGTTATTGCTTCTCCTAAAGTCATTGCTCCCATACCTCACATATCCCCCATAAAAGAAGACTGGCATTATGTGGTAGTGTCCAAGATCCCACCACCTTATACAGCAAACCAGCTTGCACACTATGTCAAAGAAAAACTTGGAACTACTGACTTTATCCGATGCTTTCCAATGCTGAAGAATAAGGACTGTTCTCACTCCGATTTCAAGGTTGGTGTACAGAAAAAAAGCCACCTAAAGCAGCTTAAGGACATAAGTATGTGGCCGCCGGGTACTGAAATAGTCACTGCCAATTCATCCTTAACACCCTTAAAGGTATCGCCGCCTGCGGCTAGTTCTTTGTCCACTGGCTATCAACATTTTGTACCAGGCACTTTGGACGGCTGAAGCCTACCACCACGCTCTGATTCAACATCTGTACATATACTTGGAGGGGTGAGGTCTGTTAGGGTTGGCTCTGACAAGGAGGCTTTGGCTGCCATTAAGTCTCTTGCGCTGGAGAATTTGGAGGTTGTTGTGGAGAAAAGTGCGAAGAGGGATAGTGGGCTGGATCTGGACCCGATGACTCCACCTATAGTGCGGCTGTCGCGAGATTCGGATGCGTCTAATGGACGTTATCTGCTGGCTAGGCTGAGAGACCCCTCCATATTAAAGGCTCTTCGGTTGTTCCTTTCCTATTTCCATGACCAACCCTCCAGTGTGTGTTTTGAAGGGCACACCAACACCAGCATCAAATAAGCTCTAGCTTCGGAGGGACTTCCTGGTGACGTGAACTCCTTGCGTAAGTTATATTATCGCTTCCACGACGCCTACGGTATTGGTTCGGCTGAGGTTGATACGGATCTATCTGCCTTCAGGTCTTTCTTTTCATCGGAGAGACTTCAACACCTTCAGAAGGTTAGGGAAAGTCATGGCAATTATTTTGCTACTGGCTCTCCGATTAGACGGAAGAATTTTTAGATAGAATGACGCGAACAGAGGATCAAGCACCCTCTGAAAAATTGGATGATGGCAAGCTTAGTGTTTTTCTTATTAATATTCAGTCCTTAAGACACAAAACAGATGAATTATTTCTATTGCTAGAAGAGCTTAATTTTCCAGAAATCATTGCCATAACTGAACATTGGTTAAATGTTGATGAACTTGTATTTGTCAAAAATTATACTACAGTAACTAGATTTAATAGAAGTAATTTATCTCATGGAGGTACTATGATAATGTCTACTAACAACGACTTTTCGGCAGTAACTAAGTTCGATAATTTATTGTGTGAGAAAGTATTTGAATTTTCTATCGTCTATCATAACACCTACGACCTCTATCTTGTTTGTATTTACAGAACACCTGACTCTGACCTGCATACATTCAGTCAAAGATTACTGAGCTTGCTTGAATCCCTGCCTTTAAGAAGCAAATTAATTTTGTGTGGCGACCTTAATGTTGACTTTTCCAGTGTGTGTGCTGCTCAAGAATCCCTTCGGTCCATTTTCGACTCTTTTGGTATAATCATGCATATTAACTCACCAACTAGAATAACTAAAACTGGTTCTAGTACTATAGACTATGTCGTGTCATCTTTTGATCCAGAATTCGTTGACTGTGCTGTTCTTAACTCGGGTTTCTCTGATCATGAGGCAGTATTAACAGAATTTTCGGTAAAATCCAAATGCAAAATTGCTTCACGCAAATTATGCCGTATATTTTCGGACAAAAATTTTCTAAATTTCAAGCACATATGTCTAACAACTGACTGGGTTGTCCCCTCTGATGATATCGATACCGAATTTTCTAGATTTATAAAAACTTTATCTACTCTGGCGTTCGAATCCTTTCCGCTTAGGCCTATCAAAATTAAAAAACATAACCCCTGGTCAACTAAAGGCTTACGCACATCTGCAAAGAACATGCGTTCATTATCTCACTTAAAAAAATACTCGGACAGCGTCTTCTTCCATGATTGCGTGAAACTTTACAGGAAAGTCTATCATAAAACTATAAAAGCTGCCAAGGACATTTATTATAATGAGAGGCTGGCTAAATCCGGTAACGTTGCTAAAGAATCATGGTCTATTGTGAATGACTTAAGGAATAAGGCTTCTTCGTCTGGCACTATCGCTAATTCACCTGAGAATCTAAACAATTACTTTGTAAATGTGGCTAAAGATTTAATGAACACCATAACTCCTTCTCATGATCCACTTTCATATCTCTCTAATGCTAATGTGAATTTACACAGTTTCTTCTTTACGCCTGTAGCATTTGCTGAGCTTCGCAGCACAATTAAAGACATTAAAAACAAATCCTCATCTGGGACTGACGGAATGCACATTAAACCATCTTACTGCTTTAATTAACAAGTCATTCCAAAATGGGGTTTTTCCAAACTGTCTTAAGACGGCAATAATTATTCCTTTGCATAAAGGAGGAGATAAAGACCAAGCTTCGAACTATCGCCCAATTGCACTACTTCCCACATTATCAAAGATCATTGAAAGATTGGTTAAAAAAAGGCTTCTATTTTTTCTCTCTAAATATAAAATACTTACTACCCATCAATTTGGATTTTTAAGTAACAAATGCACAAATGATGCTATGTTTTCCCTCTTTAATTATGTATACTCCAACCTGAACAACCATCACTCTACAGCAACTATTTACTGTGATTTCTCTAAAGCTTTCGATTACGTAAATCATAATATCTTAATTAACAAATTGCAGTACTACGGATTCAGAGGAGTGCCTCTCGAATGGTTTAAGTCGTATCTTAACAACAGAAGTCAGCTTGTGAGGGTTGATACGTCGATGTCTTCTTGCAGGCCAATAGATTGTGGAGTACCCCAGGGTTCAGTACTAGGCCCAATTTTGTTTCTGCTGTTTATCAACGACATTGCTTGTCTGGACATTAGCGGTAAAGTTTGTCTCTTTGCGGACGATACTAGTTTCACTTGGAGCAATCCGGATATTACGGCGCTTCATAGAACTGTTTCTAGTGACTTAATCACCATTAAATCATGGTGTGATTCTAATTTCCTGTGCCTCAACGTTTCTAAAACTAAAGTTTTGTCATATAAAAGTACGTTGCAATCTTTTGTACTTAATAACACCACTATCGATGTCGTTGAATCTGTGAAATTTTTGGGGCTTGTTATGGACAGCCATTTGAAGTGGGACTTGCACATCGATGTCTTATCAAAAAAACTAAGTTCTGCCTGTTTTGCGTTAAGAACTGTTTCCAGGGAACTTAGCGTGTCAACTGCTAGAACAGTCTATTATGCCCTTTTTGAGTCGCACCTCCGATACGCCCTTCCATTCTGGGGTACGTGTTGTGC
>MU184673.1:27769-54138 GCA_016904865.1 Pissodes strobi | reverse complement strand
TGTATTCTTAAGCTGGATTTATAGATTGACATAACATAAGCATAAAATGTTAAACATTCAATTTTATGTCAGGCAATTTATAGATCGAGATAACATAAGTTCGACATAAGAAGTTCACCAACTTTTAACTTCTTATGCTATGTGCTTATGTTCGACCAATAAAAACACAGATTTATTATTATTGTATTTACCTTTTGAGAGATCCAATAAAATTTGTTGTTTTGGATTTTTGTATGCTTTTTATTTATGAGAATGGTAAGGATTTATAAATTAATATACATAAGACTCCATAATACACTTCTTTAAAAAATTTAAAACAAAATTATGAAGTTTGTAAGGTTAGTATTTTCGCTTTACGGCTCAGGCGCAACATAACACAAGCCCATTTATAAACTGACCATTTATTGTAATGCTTATGTTATGTCAATCTATAAAGCCAGCTTTAGCAGAGCTTATTATTTTTCCTTTACTTCTTTTTGTACTTCTTAGTTTTGAAACTAAATACTCCATCTATACACTTCCATTGACTGTCGAATAATATTAATAAATGCTACATGATATGCTTTAAAATTTAAATCATAATAATACGTCTCTGAATAACCGCAACCGGAAATTATTAAATACGCCTCTGTGTTCTACCCCTATTAAATGGCGTCCAAATTTGTGATACGTCACAGCTTTTAAGGAGAGTCAGCCTTCTGGTTGTTATTTATTCTTGTGACATTAACTAGTAAGCACTGCACCGTCATCGCCATGTTCTAACCATTACAAGCCACTAGTAGCAATACTTTTCCATGTTTTTATACAAATTGCTTAGTTTTTTATGAGTTTTTCTTCGTAGACTGTAATGAACAATAAAATATCATTACTTTTGCTATTATTATTTATACCTAAATATATTTCAGTTGAGACGAGAGTAAAATTTGTGCTTCTTCCCTGTGTGTCAACGGTTATGGATGCGTCTTCAAGAAATTAATAGCAAAAACTAAATTAAATAAATAGATAGTTTCAAAATATATAACACCATGATATTTAAAGTCATTTATACACCATAGGTTTCTCCCTCAAATGCCCAAAGAGATTTACTTTTCCCCTTTTATATTAGCAAAAGTTATTTTTCTCAAGAGCCTCACAAAACATGGCTATGATCAAAAGATAATTGAATTTAAGTTTTTTTTGCAGAATTAATTTAAACTCGCAGGAAAAATGGAAATTGTCCCTCAGAAAAAAAAATTACTGAGGATATTTTCAGCATAAGTAATTTTGCTATACGCTGACAATGATATATGGTGCATTGATTATACGAGCTCCAAGAGAAAATTTAATTTATTTACAAACATAGAAGTAAATCAACTAAGACCACGTAAAAAGAAAAATAAAATACTGAGCCAGTATTTAAAGCCTTTGAGCAAATAAAACGTTGGTGTTATCCTGAAATAATATTTCGGAGCTTTGGCCACAGAAGTGTAAGGCTTAAATAAAGAGATTACAAAGAGTAACAAATTACTACTAGGCATTAGAGGGGATTTTATGGTAATGTTTCATAAATGGGGTTGTTTTACTACTTTAAATAGGGCCGAAACCGCAAAAGGAAAGCCATTTTAGCGGTTTTATTACGCAACTTAGGCCATATGCAATTACCTGATGTTTTATTATGAAATTCCTAATGATCTATTGGATAATTCGTTAGAGTTTTACCTGCTGTGACTGACCTAATTACGTTGTATGAAGATCAGGAAAAGTTTCAGTGCAAATTTGGAAACTGACAACGTAACAAGAGGCCATGTATAGGCAATGATACATTTTTATAAAGTTACTGAATATTTTAATCAATTAATCAACATTATTAAAATTCATGAAAATTAGGTTTGGGATATTTGTTATAAGACGTGTTGGATGGTTTGGCAGTATATAATTACTAAATACCATTCGCCATCGGAAAATAAAAATATGTGAAGCTTATCAGCCCTATATTCAGGTGCTGTAGCTTCCTTATAAAGAATTTCTAATCAGTGTTTATAGAACCGTTTTTCGCTATTTATGGCCGTAGATTCCGTTGTAGAGATATTACACAACAATTTTGGCAGCATGCATAACTTTCTCAGATATCACAAGTTGAATAAAATTAATTCAATATTTTTCAAACTGAATAATATCATTTTCAAAATTATTTTTAAAATTATTATTAACCCTTAACCGGGAAAGTGAAAAATATACTATTGATGTGTAAACATCTTACGCGGAGGTATGAGGGTAAATGTCGGCAAATGGGAGGGACGGAAATGTGTAAACCGATTCTAGCGGCTAGAATTTTGTCACTTAAAATCGTTTTAAACGGATTTTAGACGATAAAAAAGTATATTTTAAATTAAACGAACCGTCAAAAGTATTATTTTTATTATATTATATTCGCAGTGTATTTGGATCCATAGCACAGCTTATTTTTAATCGACGGTTGAATTTAAAAGGAATTTTCGCTTCAAAATCTACGACAAATTCGTTCGAAGCCACGGCTATCATCCTAAAAAAGTCCGAATTTTCGGATTTTTATACAATTTTGCCATTTAAAATCGTTTTTAAACGGATTTTAGACGATAAAAAGCATATTATTGTTTTACATTAAATGAACTGTCAAAAGAATTATTCAGATGCCCAGAAGTTTAAAGCAATATTAAGTCATGCCACTCTTCTAAATTTTGAAAAGGTTGGTTATTGACTTTCCCAAATCAAAGAATGTCGGCCCAAGATGACTAGGTAAATAATCTGTGTCCATATGTTGATGTTATTCCTGGTGGCATTAGATTTTCGTGTCGAATTTGTGCAGTGAATTAATCTACTCCGAAGCTGCCAGTAAGTATTATTAAAGAATCATAACTAATATTATAAATGCGAATGTGTTTGTTTTTATTCTATGAACAAGCTAAAATATATAGGTAACGGCCATAGCACGTTGAAAATACCAGTTCTCGTCCGATCATTGGAGTTAAGCAACGTCGGGCGTGGTTAGTACTTAGATGGGTGACCGCTTGGGAACACAACGTGCTGTTGTCATTTTTTAACTACCGATGTCGTTATAGAATATGTTTACACATCAGTCTTGAGTACTAGCAGACTCAAAAATTCAGACGGTTTGACCCGGGCAGATTTCCATAAGAATTGTACGGGGTCCTTTCTTATGTATGAAATTGTGATTTGTACTTTTTTCGGATTATTAAATCGATTAATGTAATTTTCCACCTAAGACTGAAGTAGTATCTGCGAGTCAGGAGATCATATCCCAAAACTTTTGGTTAAAAAGTAAAAAGAAATTGAACCATTACCGATTTAGGTCTAGGAATCAATTTTGTGCTTAAACTTTTACAGCTTTAGTGTGGAATTTATTATTCTTAACAAATTAATATAATTCCATGTAGATTTAATATAATAAATTACTATGTTGTCTGTCACATTCGGTCTGAATCGATAATTGTATTAAGGTCGCTCGCACGGCAGGTCCAATTTATCTGAAAGGGTTATGTCTGGCCCTTAATATCCCGAATTGTTATTGAAACATGATAGATACTAAACTCATGGTTAATGTGACCGATATCAAGTGGCCTTTATATAGCCAAGATGGTTTATTGGAGAGTTTAACCTAAAGTTTAATCTCATGTTGTGCTTGAAATTGTTTTACAAGGCAAGTGTTTTCATTAATCAGCTAACACAAACTATTATTTACAATGTGGTCATTTAAGTGTGCAACATATAGGATTTTTTTTTATTAATTGTACAACCAAAACATAATTATTTCCGAAAGCTGGTACATGCATAGGTGCACTTAGGGTAGGCAAAAAATACAAAAAAAGTACAAGAATAAAGTACGCTTATTTCAAAGTATTTAGCATAACGTTATTAAGACTAGTTGCTTAAAATTAAACGTTATATCTAAATATCAAAACATGGACTATGAATTATTTTTTTTTAAACATTGATAATTTACCAATTTTGTTTGTTCCTTAAGACTTTTATAAATTAATCAAAATCAAACCAACTTCGCATAACTTTATTCTAATTCAAGCATATTTGTGAAAATAGCTTTGAGTTTAAATTTACATTAGTTATGATAATATGCATGAAAAAAAGTTTTTCTATTGCTGTGTTTGTGTAAAAATAATCATAATATTACTATTTGTTTTAAAATAACTGAAAAAGGCTCAGATATTATTGTAACAATCATTTGGACATGCTCGTTCCAATATCAGTAATTTTGAATTTTCTGTAACAATTCGCGGTTAAATATCCGAGAACAATTAACCAATATAATTTTTGCTGAACTTAAAATTGTAATTTAAGTTCTGATTATATCTGCTGTAACCAGTAAATTTTCAAGTTGTCAATTAAAATCTCCTATGTCGAACTGAGGTCCAAAGGATACTTTCCTGAATAATTAATTAATTAGCGGTCGAAGTTGGACTAAATCTTGTCCATTTCTTTTTTCTTATGTAACAACTTCTCCAAGACGTCAACTGCAAACAACCAGGTGGGATCATCCCTAGGATTGCCGGTAAGCCGTCGATACGCCTATAGCGGGTGAGCTTAGGTATAGGCGGAAGAGGTTTTCAGTGGAGGTCCCAACCGATCACGTGGTTGTAGATAACTGGACGAGTTAAGTATTTGAACGCCCAAGGAGAATTTTTTTTGGAAAGACCAACTTATTATAATAATTAAATTTGTTTTATTGTTCACATTGCCAGTCAATTTTGTCAAAGCTTAAACTTCATAAATTATATTATAAGTTGTATTTACATCCGATTATATGAACTTCAACAATTTTTTTTAAATCTCATCATTTATACTTGTAAATTAGTTGCTAAATTAATATATTGATTTTAAAAATAATTTCTTTGATTTACTGCAGGACTGAGCTCTATAAGACACTAATTGATCTTATCTTCATAAATTCATAATGATTGATATCTAAATATTCTATATTTTCTGTTTGCATTGTCTCTAAGAGCCTGGCGGCCACAATAAAAAATAGTATAGTTGGCAAGAGAATCTTTAATCTAATCCACGCCCTATTTTCATGCTTAATTAAATTAAATAAATTAACTATCCTTACAAATTGGCGAATGAGCTAGATTTTCATTACAGGGCAACCTAGTAGATTATGCCTTTGTCAATCAACGATTTCGCAACGCAATAATATAGGCAAAAACGTACCCAGGAGCGGATATCCCAAGAGACTACAATCTTTTACTGTCAGCCATCAAGTTTAGATTGAAAAAAACAGAAAAATAAAAAGACAACAGGACGATTTGATATGAAAAACTTATCGACCAAATCCTCCATAAAAATTTTAAACAAGGTATAAATGCAAAAATAAAAGCCCTGGAGAAAGAAGCAACTCTAAAGCTAATATTGCATATTAATCTACGAACAACAGATTCAATACCTAAAGATGTGAATAACAGAAAAAATTAAAGATCTGATGACAGAAAAAAGGAAATGGAAAGGTAAAAATGAACCGCAATACAAAATAATAAAGAAGTAAATCAAAAGATCACTACGGCAAAGGAGAACTGGTTGGATGAGAAGTGCAGGGAGATCTAGCAGTTATATGAACATGATAGTTTTAATATGCAAAAAAAAGTAAAAGAAACAGCCGGAATATATGAAAGGAGAAAATTTGGGATCAAAACTGATAAAAATGGAAAGATACAATTAGGCACTAACGATAAATTAAAACAACGCACAGAATACGTAGAGCAACGATTTAGAAATGACACTATAGAAGAATAGAATGAACACAACAGGAACAAGTGGCTCAACAATTACTAAAGACGAACTTAGGAAAGCTATCCAAACAATTAAAAATGTTAAAGCCACAACACCAGACAACATACACACAGAAATTTTAAAACATATGGCTGAAGATCATCTAGAGCTTTTCGAGGAATTATTCAATAAAGCATATGACACGGGTGGAATTACGATGGACTGGCTCGCGTCTGTATTTGTACCAATTCCAAGAAAGGCGAGCAAAACGAAATGTGAAGAACACAGAACAATAAGATTAATGAGCTACATTTTGAAAATATCCCTACGAATTATTCACGAGCGTATATACAGCAAACTAAATGAGAGAATCACTATGATTTCGAAAAGGCTTGGGAACCAGAGAATTTCGCTCTGTTTAGCCTACAAACCCTCGTAGAGAGAAGCAAATATGTCAGTTGTGATGTATACATGTGTTTCGTCGATTTTGATAAAGCCTTTGTTAAGCCAGCGAATGATTGACATTCTCCAAACATCGGGAAGGACACTAGATTAAATATTGCAAATCTATAATGCTTTCAAAAAGCTATCATACGTTATAATGTAATAAAAATCTACGAACAGATTCAATATCTAAGGATAAAGAGTGGATCACAGAAGAAAAAGATCTGATGACAAAAAAAGGAAACAAAATGGAAAAAATGAACAGCAATACAAAAGAATAAATAAAACCAAAGATCACTAAGGTAAAGGAAAACTGGTTGGATGAGAAGCAGAAAATTTGAGGAGTTAGAAGAATAACAGGATAGTTTTAATAAGCACAAAAAAAACAAAAATGCAGCTGGAATATATAAAAGGAGAATTATTTGGAGATAACACTAGAGAAAAAGGTGAAAACATCAAAAAAAGTGGTCCAATAATTACTAAAGATGGAATAAGGAAAGCTATTCAAATAATAAAAAATGGGTTAAGACACAGGACCAGATGAAATACCTGTAGACATTTTAAAGCTTATAGCAAAAAACCATCATATGATACGAGTGAAATTCCAAAGGACTGGCTGGTGTCTGTATTTATACCAATTTCAAAAAAGGTGAACACAACCAAATGTGAAATATAGAGAACATTGAGCCACATTTTTCAAATTTTCCCACGAATTATTCACGAGCGTATATACAGCAAATTTAATGAGAGAATCACTAACAGTTAACTAAGTTTTGGGAACCAGAAAAGCTCTGTTCAGCTGACAAACTCTAGTAGAAATAAGGAGTGATGCGTACATATGCCTCGTCAATTTTGAGAAAGCCTTTGATAAGGTATCTTACCAGCGAATGATTGACATTGTACAAATATCGGTAATAGACGATAAAGACATTAAAATATTGGTTTCAAAAAGCGATCATTTAATACTTAAGGATAAAGAGTTGATAACAGAAGAAATTAAAGATCTGATAACAAAAAGAAAGAAACAAAAAAGTAAAAATGAGAATAAATAAAGAAATGAAACAAAGATCACTACTGCAAAGGAAAACTGGTTGGATGCGAAGTGTAGAGAGATTGAGCAGTGAGAAGAACAACATAATAGTTTTAATATGCTCAAAAAAATCAATGAAACATCAGGAATATAAAAAAGGAGAAACTTAGAGATCATAGACGCAAAGGTACAATTAGATACCAATGATGAAATAAAACGATGGGAAGAATACCTACGCAGAGTAACTATTTTAAAATGACACTTGATAAGAATATAAAAACATCACCATAGCAGGAACAAGTGGCCCAACAATTACTAAAGATGAGATTAGGAAAGCTATCCAAAGAATCAGAAATGGTATAGCCATAGAACTATATGAGATACGCGTAGAAATTTAAAGCTCATGGCTGAAGATCATCTAGATATTTTCGAGGAAGTATTCAAAAAGGTATATGAGACGAGTGAAATTTCAAAGGCCTGGCTCTCATCTGTATTCATACTAATTCCAGAAAAAATTAACAAACCGAAATGTGAAGAATACAAAACATTAATCTTAATGAACCACATTTTCAAAATATTCTAACCAATTGTTCACGGGCGTATATATAGCAAATTAGATAAGAGAATCACTAATAGTCAACTAGGTTTTCGACAAAGCTTGGGAATTAGAGAGATTCTGTTCAGCTTACAAACTCGTACAATGGAGCAAAGATGTCAAGTGAGTATACATGTGATTCGTCGATTTCGAGAAAGTCTTTGATAAGGTATCTCACCAGCGAATGATTGACATTCTCCAAACATCGGGAATAGACGATAAGAATACTAGAATAATTGTAAATCTATATTGGTTGAAAAAGCTGTAATACGTGTTGATAATCAAAAATGCAAAGAAATATAAATTAAACGGGGTGTAAGATAAGGATACGTGCTGTCTCCCTTGCTTTCTACTATAATCTCAGAAGAATTGTTCAAAGAAGTTATGAATGAGATTGACGACGGTATCGTAATTAATGGTAAACTTATAAACAACATCAGATATGCGGAGGATACCATCCTTCTAGCAGACAACTTATAAGGCTTGCAATAGAGCGTTGACCATATCGTGAACACATGCAAGGAATACGGTGTGAAAGTGAATTAAAAAAAATACAAAGACCATAATTTTCACCAAAAAGTAAAATGTGAATGGAGCGATATGCACTAGGGAACATCTTAGAACGAGTCCCAAAGAAACGGACACAGCAAATTATACGATGTATAGCCAGAAGAGTTGTTAACATAATGAGAAAGGTTTTATTTATTATACGGAGTAGACCACGCGTCTACGCCCACGCGGCTCTCACAGAAACTATGGAAAAACGGTTTACTAGCTTTGAAATGTGGTGCTACAGAAGAATGAGAAGAATTTCATGGATTCAATGAATAAGTAATGTTGAAGTTTTAAAACAAATGAAAAAGTCGAAGGAATCAAATATACAATAAAGAAAAGAAAAAAGATGGCAACTGCTACAACTTGTCATTGAGAGGAAAATAGAAGGTAAAAGACACCGAGGACAACGCCAAGCATCCTGACTGAAGAACCTAAGACAATGGTTGGGAATGACGACTATGAACTTGTTTCGAGCTGCTGTAGATAAAGTAAGATGGGCCAAAGTAATCGCCAATGTTTTTAAGGGTGAGTCATCATAACAGAAAAAATCATCAAGAAACTAGCAGGGATAATCTGCATTTTGGGGCCGGATGAATTTTTTAAAACTTCGTTTCTGTTGACAAATGAAGCAAACTATTTACACAATTTAGTTGTGTGTCTAATTTTAATAAAATGAACCGCAAGAGAGTATTAATCTATACACCCTATAAGCCAAAACTAATTATCCAAATTAATGATGGGATATTGCATATCCGGCAGCACCATCCACTTGAATTGCATGGCTACTAAACACATTTTAGTGGCCTTTGCTCGAAAATTGACACACTAATTTACCTATAATCTCAAAGCCCATTAAACGTCTAACCAGCAAGATTTATAGGGAGCCTATATTAATACGCTGATAATCTCTACGAATAATGCAACACTGAAGCGACATTATAGATGGTGTATGTTGTAAGCATATTTTGAGTAAACCGCTCAAACCCCTTAAAGTTAATGCTTTAAAATACTTGGCATTTTAGCACTCTGTCCTTACACATTAAATATAGCAAGTGAAATTACTGCGATTTATTGATTTTCTCGACAAGTTTGGAATTTGAAGGGGTTATGAGTGGACTGCAGCAGTTTCCTGATTTGTACAGCAACCGCGTGTGGATTTAAGTCAAGCTTTGAATATATACTTTCCCCATTGATTTTCGGGAATAAACACCAGACATGTTGATTTAGAGGCTTTCAAAGTGTACGATAACGCCCCATGTTCAGCACTGAAATTATATAGGAGGGGCGGAAGCCAACTCGTGTGACAAATAAAAGCTTACTAGCAGGGTAGGTTGAAAAACTGAAAAATAATAAATAATGTTCGTACATATTTTATACTGTGTATTAGGTACACAAAATGAGAAAAATCATGGAACGATTATTTTATTTTTCGAATAAAGGCACATAATTTATATTTTTGGTATTAGAAAAGTATAAAGTAGCTATGCCCGTGATGAAATCAGGCGGTATGTCATTCAGATGGTTTATAAATTACGTGAAAAGCAGTTCACAGTACAAGTGGCAGGAATCATTAATTTTATTAGTGGAGATTTGGTGCAAATTAATCGAAATTGTTATTTCGATAAAATTACAGTGTTTCCATATTTTAAGTGTTATATTGCGCCAACTAAAAAATTCGCACCATCCCATATTTTTTTGAAATTATTTTTCGGAAGCATTTGTCGGGAAATCAGGTCTAATTGTCAAATGCTGTAAATATGCCAAATATATTATGCTTGAGACGTGGCTTTCGATATAAGACAGACTAAATTTCTTTAAAGAAAAAGTGAAAAAAATTAAATATAATATAGCGTTTGGAAAGGAAAAAGTCTGAATTTGAAAAGATACAAAATTTGTGTCAAGGTTGTCAGTTCATACAAATCAATATTTAAAAAAAAAAACATTAAAAAAAAAGTACTGGAATAGTTTTCTTCCTTAATATTATGAACTACTAAAATGCATAAACATAAACTACTAAGTAAATATCACCATGTCCTAAGTTTGAACTTGAATTTGGAAAATATTATCTTCTTCTTCTTCCTTTTGATAGGACTATATCATGTTTTTTCACTTGTTCGATTGGTTGGTGGTTTAGTGTCAGCTTGCATCGTATCAGTTCTTTGCTTATGGTCATAGATTTGGTTTTCGGTATCGAGATGCTCATGTTATATTTCTTTGCGGCCTGGTTTAGCTCGAATAGCATTCGCTGAAGGTTGTCCTCATTTTCTGCCATGAGAATCACATCGTCTGTATAGCACAATATTTTGAATTCGGTTTGTCCCATTCTGTAACCTCGTTCCGCACCTTTCACCCGGTTTATGATGCGGTCCATTACCAGGTTGAAGAGTATCGGACTCAGACTATCTCCTTGCCTGATACCTACCGATATCTGCACTTCCTCTGTGGTTGAGGTACCTGACTGTATTCTTTTACTGTTGTTGGTATTAAGTTGTTTTATTACCTGGATTATATTGTTGTTGGCTCCTCGTTCTTGCAGAATTTTTAGCACATCCTTTAGTTGCACTCTATCAAATGCTTGAGTTAGGTCAACAAAGCAGCGCAACGCAGGTTTATTAAATTCTATGAACTTGATTTGTCGCAGTATGAATATAGCGTCGATTATTGATCTGTTCTGCCTAAAGCCTTGTTGTTCTTCGTTGATGCTGACTGCACTTAATAGATGTTGGGTTATTATTTTGGTGAGCAGCCTCATGGCGGTGTTGAGCAGGTTTATTCCTCGATAGTTCCTTGGGTCTTTATTTTCTCCTTTCTTGTAGATAGGGATTGTAATGCTAGATTTCCATTCCTGAGATACGTCTCCTGTGGACATAATCATACCGTAAAGGTGCCATAGTTCTGTCATCAGCTCATCGCCCCCCATATTTCAGCATTTCGTTTGTTATTTTATCTGGGCCTGGTGATTTTCTATTCTTCAATTTGTTGGTTGTTGTTCTGATCTCTGTTTTGTTTATAATGTAGTTGTCGATGTTGTTGGGCATGGTCCATAGATCCGTTTGTTTTTCGGTGTTGTACAGCCTCTTGAGGTGGTTTGTCCATTCCTCAACGGTAATATTGACTGCGATTTGTTCATTAACTGGTTTCTTCTGCGATCTATTGAAGTTCCATATTCTCCGTTGTCCTCCGTACAGGTCATGTTGTATGTCGGTGGAGAACTATTTCCAATAGTCTTTTTTGATTTGTGCTGTTTTAGCATTGGCTCTGTTTCTTACGGTGACGTATTGCTGAGGTTGTTCATCTGTTTTGTTGCTAAGGTATTTGATGTAGGCTGCTCTTTTCTCTGCAGCGAGGGTTTTTATTTCTGGAGTAAACCATGGTTTGTTGGCTTTTGCGTTCACGTTTACCTTTCTTTTGCCGATCGCTTCTTCTGCCACTTGTATGATATTAATTTTGATTTTGGACCAAGCCGTGTCGATTGTATCCCCAGCTGTTACTGGATTTGCTGTTATTCTTTTCTTTAACCGTGATTTATATAAGTCCTTGATGCTGTCGTTGTCGAAGGATTCTATGTGGAATTTTTCACGGATTACTGGTGGTTTTTTACGGATTAGTTGTACTCCTAGTCTCATCTTACATAGCACCAGTCTGTGTCCACCTCCCATGTCCGGAGAGGGAAGCGATCGTACATCCAGGATCTGCGCTGGGTGGATGTTTCTATTGACTATGATGTAGTCCATAGTGGCCTGTTGATCTCTAGAGTTGGACCACGTTATCTTGTGTTGAATCTTGTGGGGATAGAATGTGTTATTTATTTGTAGTTCAAATTGACTGCAAGTTTCTAGAAGGAGTACCACCAGAGACAATAGTATAACTCCTACTACAAAAATGAGTTTTGTGACAATCAGGGCTGGCACCATTTTCATTTGATGCGTCTTCATTAAATATTTGCGTAATCTTGTCGGAAAATATTATGTAAACATTAAATACTATTATAATTACAAACAAAGCGCGCAGTCAACGCAAGCGATTATAAACTTTAAACGTGCAACGATCAGCACATTTTATTACATAAATACGTTAGCGAACCACATGTACGTGGGGTTCTAACTTGCAATCTTATGCCCTACCCAAACCTGACTTTCGCAGCTTGAGGGTTGCCTACCTATAGTAGTAAAAGTAGAATCTACGATAAATTTGGCAAAGTTCTGGGAAAGATATTTTTCAAAGTAGAATGTATCAAGTAGTTAAAGTACAGTGTAAACTTTGAGTGTACTTAGGACGGAGCTAACCATAAATAAAACACAACACAACTCTTAAGAGAGCTTTATTATAAAACAGTGAGCAAATACATATATCTAAGCAATTAAAAAAAAAGCAATCGAAAGCACAGGCGCACCTTGTTAATCGGGTATAATGTAGACTCATTAAGTTTCTGGCCAATAGACATTGTTATTGTTTTCTCAGTAAGTCTTTAAACAATAGACGTTTTAACTAAACTGTTTCCTCATTATCTCTTCTCACCTGACGTAGATCGATTCCGAATCTGAACGAAACTGCTCGCGGAATTAGTCGATACAGCTAATTTTACCGTCGCTTGTAGGAGGCCGTATCTTGGAAACGCCCTAGCTGATTTTTAAAAATGAAGAAGATTCTAAAAGTCCATAATTTCCTGAGTCAATAGTTTGATGTGATCTTCAATAAAAAGTAATTTTTCAGTGTTATACAGGCTGTGAAAAAATGCACTGTAAAAATATAAAATTTTAATTGTCTGCACCTGTTGCAATAATAATTCCAGAACTTTCAGCGTAACCACATTTAGAAGTTTTGGTCAACATCTTTGAACGCATTGTTGCGCGTAAAACCCTTTTAAATGTGTTAGCATGATATAATGAATAAGTTAGTACCTACCCTTAAGGACATAACATAACATATTGCTCCAACTTGCTCGTTGGCGTGGGAGCGGGTCAATTACTTGCTCTTGACCAGGGCGCCACCGGTTTGAAGTATCCAAATCCGCAGACCCAAAATATCCTCGGTCTTAAGAATCCATAAAGGCGATCCAAAATCAACGTTTATCCGCTACACAAGGGCGATTCACATCCAAAACGACTATTAACTACACCTGCTTGGTTGAGGTATTTCAGTGCAAATAAAAGACTGTAACCTTCGTGCAGGTTTAAGTTTATTGGCGTTCGATAGAACGTGTTGACATATTACTTCCAAGAATCAAAATAATATAAATATAAAACAGGCAAAAGAGCTCAATTGGAAACAAGTAACAATCTATATGCTCATAACTATATAGACAGTAATTTGAATTAAAATTGCGTTATAATAGAAGTGAATTAGATAAAGAATGATCGAACAATTATTAGGCACGCTTTAGCTATAACGGAAGTAACAATATAACACCAAATGATTACGAAAGATCAAACAAAGTTCAACAAACGAATCAATAATCACGATATAAATAAGTCATCTATCGTCGCATCATACTAGTAATTAAAAGTTATCCGTCTAATAGTAGCTACTAACTTTGTGCGCGTTTACCATGGTAGACGACTCGCAGTTGTACATAAATAAACCTTACTGATTTAGATCATTAAATACCGTTATGCAAAATTATTATAACTGAATAGTCAATAAATTAGTACGACAATGTTGATCATTTAAGACAATATAAATCAAATTTTAAGGATAGGAACTGTAATATAACAACACACTATGAGCATTAATAGATCCCCACTCAAGTCCACACTAGGAAGCACAATAGTTGATTAGATTCGCAATGGTAAGCTCTGCTTACACCGAAACAGTTCCGATAATAGTTATATAAATACCACGCAGAAAACTAAAACGACTCGATACTATACAACGCTGGAAAATTCTAAAACACGCAATCTAATACACGCTGAAAAATACCAATAACACGCTGAAAATATCAATAACCTAAACTTATCTTTACTGGTCTTCACCTACGGCCTTCTGCACGTGGACAACTGCGATGCACCTTGGGACCCGTAAACTCTCAGTGGCATTTGAGGTAATGCCCATACCTCTATGGCTGCAGTCGGTACCAACAAAACACAACCAACTGTACTGGCTGGTAGCTACTTGGTTAGCTACTTAGTCTCTCTTTTAGCAAAGCTCGCTCCAAACAAAATAGCTTGCTCCATACACCCAACTCCAAGCAGAAATAGCTCCAGCCAAAATAGCTCCCAAAAACTGGCTCTCAAAAAAATGGCTCCAGATAAAAAACCTGAAAGAGAACAAGCGCTAAGTATGCATTCTCTTACTGCAATTTCAGGCAGCTCCTCTTTCAGAATTCTCTCTACTCAAAGAGTATTTAAAAATAATAATGAGAGTCGTCTTGCCAAAATGCGAAGGTCATAATAAAACCAATATCATATCACTCTACAGGTGATAGATATAAAATACAAAAAAAATTGACCAATAATATAACCACTGTTTGCTCTTTCAAGAGTTCAAACCCCCAGGCAAGAATAAAGCCTGTCCATTTATGTCATTAATATTAAATGTACGTAGGGCTTTACAAGTTCTCGTAAACCAAAATTCAAACTAGAAAAAAATTATCAAAGATTATATACAACTTTATACAATATTACACCCCATTATAAACTACGGGTGCCCATACGACAAATAATAAGCTATGAGTGCTCGACTGCACTATCATACCGAAGATGGTATCATGAACTATTATTCAATACACTTGTTTTCCTCAGAATATTATTTCTTGCAAAAATAATGGGTATAATTTGTTATGCTGTGCCCGTTCCAGGCCAAAGTTATCTTTTGTTTGACGATATTGCATGATATACGTGCAAAAATTAGTAAATTTTCAAAAACAACACTCTACATAGCAGTATTATGCAGTATTTCAAACCCGTTTGAAATCTATAATGCAGTAATTTACACCCTGATAGAATAAATTCCCCTGTACAGAAAATAAATGAGTATGTACAAAATATAATATATGTATATTTATTTACCTAACTACGTAGGGTTTATCGATGGTAATGAAGAATTGGGAGCAACCGGCATTCCTCGAGGAAGGAAATGGCGTACTTTGTTCCAGAATCGTGGCAAGCTACCAACAGAAATCTTGACTTCAGGCAAAATCCATCTAGTCCACAGTCAAGTAATGTACTACAGCAACCTAGTAACTATGTCACTCTTCACCCGAAATAAGTATAATCCCCTTAGGGTGAATTAAAAATTCTTAAACTTTTTATCAGGCATACGCACTACCTCCTTGAAGGGTTTTTGAAGAAAGAGAACGACATCAGGTTAAAAACGACTACATAGATCGTAAAATTCAATGCTAAAAAGTTAGAAAAAATCGACCCACAACCCTGCTTTACACTATCCTGCAACCTCCGCAAAATACTGCCGCCGGTTGTCGCCATATTTACTAAGATCTGCAATATGCAATGAAACGTATCTAAGGCTGTATGATATTATGCATTACTGGCAGGACAAAGAAATCCAACGATAATTCCAACATAGACAATGACCAAACAACCAACAACTAAATCATTCCGAACGGCGGCCATTTGAAACTCCTAACATCAAATTTATTCAACGCATAAATTTGCGGTAAACTGGACCTAAACGTACCTTAAGCTAGGGCCGGTTTTCTTGCTGAAACATTTGCGACGCAATTCGAATGACGTTGCCAAGTTAGGAAATACACGCATTTACTAAAACATCCTGACTGCTTATTTTTAAAGCGAAAGCGAAAAACAGTCGTTTATCAACAAACTAAAGGCAGCATATCAATTAATTATGTATTTTCTTGTTGGCTTGAATCGTAACCACGTCAAAATCGCACGAATAATGCTTAGCGAACATAACACCTGGCAACGTTCCAAGAATATCCCTTTCATTTATTACATTCGTCCATAGGTAACCAACAATTCGTATTTTTCCTCGTGACTAACACGATTTATTATTATTGTTTGAAGGTTATATCATAGGTAAACAATGATTGAATTTTAACTTTTCCCTATAACATATTGAACCAAACCCAGGAATAATAACCGAGATATCCCAAAACCAATGTTTCTGACATTCTTGAGACCGTTTTTAATGTATATTATCATCGAAAAGGAAATCATTCGCAAGGTAAGAGGTTTAATTGAACGTTTCGAACTGTATTGCTGTACGGCTTATAACTTGAATATTTTTATCGGTGTAATAACTGACTTTATTTGACCTCTATCTGTTACATGTTTTTCATGCTAAATTGACATGTAACGTACGTGTTGACATGGCAGTTTTGAATTTTTTTGTTTGGGAAAAAGTTACAGGGCATTTTCAGAAAGTCCGCATTTTTAAAATTACAAAAATTATCAATCTTTGGCAGCTCTTTCACTTGATGTGGAACTCCTGTGGACTTTATTATCTACCTTTTTTGTACAGAGAATTGCCATAACTTCAGCTCCTCCCAATTATCCTTCACAATATGAACCTTGATGTTCCTATTAAGTCAGCTGTTAATATAGGTTCTCATTGCTGCAATCTATTGGAACACAACATTCATTCGCATAGTTGGCTGTGGGAAATAGCAGATTAACAAAAACCCTGAAAACGAAGCTCAGAATAATGGCAGTAAGCGTCATCTGAGTAAGTGTAATCTTCCAATCGTTATCATTGCGTAGTTTATCGTCAAAATGCCTTTACGTGGACATTAGTTGCGAAACATTATGCGGTAAGATTTATAATGTAATTTAACAGGGCCTCATTAAAAAAAGTATTTTGAACGGATTGCGCCAATGAAGTGTGAGTGTACAAGATATCGCTGACTTGGTAGGGACATCAATATCCACAGATTAAAAGACGATAGCAAGAAGCCAAAATCATGGTACTCCTGTATATAGAAAAGTTCGGAAATGCGGTTGCGAAAGATGTACAACCCCCAGGGATGAACGTCTGATGAACTTATCTGTCAGGCGGAGAACTCTAAATGCGACACAAGTAAAGGCGAGACTACAAGAGACAACAGAAACGATAGTGTCGACTCCTACGATCAGAGATCTTTTGCATGGGCGAGGTTTAAATGCCAGAAGACTTGCTGCGTGTCCGCCTCTTCAGCCTGTCCACCGAGTTTCTCGAAGAATAAGAGCTAGGGCACATTTGAACTGAGGAATAGCAGAATGGAGATGTTCCACGTTATCTGATGAATGTCGCTTTGTACTGTATGAATCGGGTGGGCGAATGTTAGTTTGGAGAGAAAGGAATGAGCGGTATATTGAAGAAAATATGGAAGCTAGAGTGCCATTTGGAGGAGGAAGTGTGACTGTATGGGATAAAGTAATGACGAATGGCAAAACTGATTTGGTAGCTTTAGTTGGACAAAGTGTGAATGGCGTTAGGTACCGTGACTTGTGTATGAATGAGATTGTCGTTCCCTTTGCTCAGAACTTTGGGAAAGGTTTTATTCTGGTGGACGATAATGCTCGTCCACACAGGGCTCGAATTCTCCACGAATGTCTGAGAGAGAATGGTATTGAGCGAATGAATTGGCCTGCTAGGTCGCCAGACATGAATGTAATTGAACACGTGTGAAAGAGAATGAAACTAAAACTAAATCAAAAAGAGCAATAATTTAAAAATTTCGCAGAATTGACGATGGCAGTTAGGGAGGTACGGAACTCTATTCCTCAAGAGCTTATTAGAAACTTGATGGACAGTATGCCACGAATACGAGGTGAACCTATTCGATACTAAATTATTAGTTAATATTGTTTAACTTTATTTTTCAACATTTAACTTGAAGCTGTTTTATTTCATGGCTTGATTATATGCCAGTTGTTTTAAATTTGTACTTGGTGCCGTTATATTGAGGCTAAAAATTTCAGAATTGTAATTTCGAAAAATGCGGACTTTTTGGTAATTCCCTGCAACTTTTTCCAAACAAAAAAATACAAAGCTGCCAAATACATCCCGAGATATCGACCAAAACTTCTAAATCTGATTACGATGAAAGTTCTGGAATTAAGACAATTAAAACTTCACATCTTTACATTGTATTTTTTCACATCCTCTATAATACTGAAAACTTACTTTTTATTGTAGATCAGATCAAGCCATTGACACCAGGAATAATGGACTTTCAGGATCTTCTTCATTTTTAAAATTCGGCCAGGGCGTTAACGAGATACAATCTTCTACAAACGACGATAAATTTCGCTATATCGACTAATCCCGCGAGTAGTTTATATATCCTGCTCGCCAACTAAGGCATGGCGCCACGGCATACAGGTCGTAGCAGTAAAATACCTACAAATATTATATAAGTGTTCATTTCTTAAAAAATTGGTCATTAAAGCAATCATATAATATTGTAATCTACTAAAATGCATAAGCTACTAAAGAAATATCACCCTGTCCTAAGTTTGAACTTGAACTTGAGATTGTTATATAAACATTAAAGGCAAACTATAAACAACGCGAGCAATCAACGCGAGCGATTTTCAACCTTAAGCAAGCAATGGTCATAACTTTTTTAATATAAATACGTTACCGAACCTTCAGTTCGTCAGATTTTGATCTCACCTAAAACCAGCTCCCAGGTTAGCTAGACAGCTGCCTTCGGGTTCTCTCCAACTCTCAAGTTAGCTAGACAGCTACCTTCGGGTTCTATCTGCTCCTAAGGTTAGCTAGACAGCTGACTCTAGTTTCTACTCCTTTATTCCTGATCCAGTCCTATGACCGGCTAGCCACTTGACGGCGCTGTGACTAGGGGTTTCACAACCACAGTAGTAAAGTCAAATTAACGATAAGTTTGTCAGAGTTCTGAATCAGACAAGTATGTAGATAGAGTCAGTTAAATAGTTTAGTGAAATATTCTAGTGCTCTTAAATAAAACTCAACTCCTAAGAAAAACTATAATTATAAGACAGTAACAAAAGACTTATAAACAATTACAAACCGTACCTCAAATCTAGAAAACATGCGCGCATTAGTAATCGAGTATAGTAGAATCTCATTACATTTTGGAAAATTGTTAAAGTTTCATCATTAATATATTGTTAAATCATCTCTTCTTACCTGACGTAACTCGACCGGACCTATCTAAGTTACACCCCTGCACGCTAAGCAAGGCGTGTCATCACGAATAGAGCACACAGTGGCAGATTGAGGGAAGCGTTAAGTCTAACCAAAAGACCCCGTCATTGTACTAATCGTGACACGACTCTTCTCTGGGACGTTATTCTTTTTAAAAACGCGACAACCCTCGAGACTACTCGTGACAATATGCCTTTTAGAACATAATCCTACTAATTAATCATTTGCACAGTTTTAAAAAAATAAAATGAAAAAAAATTATTAAAAACAAGCCCTTAAAAATAACTAACGTCATGAATCTGAGTTTCACATATCTTAATATCAAAACATTTTTAACATTAACATAATTTTTTGGCCAATTTTATTTGATATTGAGCTGAATAAATTGACAAACTTTGTGTAACTTTTTCAATTCAAGTTTTTATTTAAATTAAATCTTCACGGACTTATAATTAGATTGGCTCCATATCTGCTTATTTTCGCAGCTCTTAGTATATATGAAAATCTATTTATCAAAATGTTCGCAAGTGGCAAGAAAAATTCAGCTGAATAATTTTAAGATTTTTTTCCAGATAGTTCCATGTCTGATTGTATGAAAAAACGTAGCGCGTATATTATTGAATATCTGATATATGATTTTATCCAGTTTCCAATAATAATAATCTGCTAAAATGTTTTTTTAAATTGGCAATTAACATTAGTAAAACCTTATTCAACAGTACGTAGGGGAAGTTTGGGCAGAGCGGGCCCAGGGGACAAAGTGGTCTATGTACCTTGCTTTTATTTTACTTTGTCCCACTTTTAAAAAGCAGTAAATTATTTTTGCGCCGAAAGGTCGAATAAAAAAAGAAATTGTATCAAAATTACTGACATAACATACTTTTTTTTTAACCCTTTAACGGGCAAAATTATTTTGAATATATTTTATATAAAAAACACAAACTAAGCAGTCTCCTGAAGATACTGAACGACAATATGCGGCTAACATTCGACATTTATTATTTTTTCACCCCCCTATTGCCTGGTAAATCATGTTACCAGAGACCTTTATAGACCAAATATATTACTAATGGTCCCTGGTACAAACGGGGTACCACATTATAAAAACAAGTGTTTATATTGCGGTAAAATCAGAATATTATAAAATGATATACTCGATGCATTTCTAACTGATTTATTTATAATAAACTGAACAAAACATATTGTTTGGCAAATAAACACAAACAACAAAACAAAATAACACAAATAACTAAGTGATCTAACTTCTAATGACTAGCTGATAAAACTAGTCAACAAAACTAAACCAAACATGTAATTATTTGATAAAAAAAAAAACAATGTATGTACAGTCAACAAAACTAGTCACTATGGTAAAGACCAAAACATTCGACGCATAAAGCAACTAGGCACTCATTGCACATATAAGAACTTCTTTTTTGAATACCGAATTTACTGCATTGTTGGCATCTTCTATTTGTGGTTTTCACTGGAAAATGTGAAGCATTTCGAAAATGATTTCTTATTGGTAATGGACCGGCTCTTTTCCTAACTGTAAAATTTCCGATAAGTTGATCAGCAAGAAAGCTTCTAAACTTTAGGTGACTCATTGGTTTTTTTCTTGGATTGCTTTTTTTAAGAGTTTCTTTGTAAATTATATATGAATTGACAATGCTAGAATCGATAAAATAATACAGGAGTTTCATCCACCACCACCTACTTTTCCAACTTACGCAGTATGACTCAAGCCTTTGGTCAAAGCGATCGACGCCTCCCATGAATTTGTTGTAATCAACAATGGATTTTGGGCATGTAACAGTCTCTCTACCACCAGTTCTCTTTGTGCGAAGCACTTGTCCAGTATCTGCGGCATGGTGCATATTGCTACAAACTGTTACAGACACTTGACAACAGAAATCTCTTCACAAATTGCAAAATCCGACTGACCCATTGCAATATTTTTATCGTCAATCAATTTTCCTTTTGGAAAATGCTTTCTTGTTTGGCGAATAGTTCCACATCCAAGTAATGATCTGTCTGCTAATTTTTTCATAAGTGGAATTGTTGTGAAAAAATTACCAAAAAGGCACAAAAACCTTTGTTTTCCAAAGTTGCAAGCAATTTCAAAATAACTCGTTCTCCTAGAGTGTCTGTCCCAGCCTGTTCTTTTCCTTGATATATGTCAAAGGCGAACAAGCCAATGCCCACACCTTGAAGCCTCTTTTCACAGGCTTCATGGGCATGTACTGTTTAAGGCTTGTACGGCCTTTTAAACCTACCATGCTCTCATCTATAGCCACGTTTCTACTTGGAGTGAAAGATTCAGAATATACCTTCGTGAAATGTGAGATCAATGGACGAATTTTGTACAGTCTGTCAAAGTTAGGCGTCCCACGAGCTGGCATATTCTGGTTATTATTTCGATGCAAGCATCGGAGCACTTTTAAAAATCTTTTTATGGGAAAAACTTCTGTTATCCTCTCTTTGTAAAAATTTCGATCACGTGACCAATATAGCCTCAGTGAAGGCAGATGGTCGAATCCCATTATGACAAGTACTCCTAAAAAAGCTTTCAATTCATCCACGGTAAGATTTAAATTTATTTTCATTTGTTCAGCATATTGATTTGATTGTTGAACAAAGTATGCCAACATTTTTTGAGTAAACATGATTTGCAAAAAAATCTATTGGCCTTTCAGATTCGACCTGAAAATAAAATGATCTTATTACTTACTCGGATAAAGTGAACAATACATTACTATACCTGTACTTTGGGGCCTGTTTCCTCCGAGAAATTAAAATGTATGTATCTTGTAGGGAGTACAGGAGTTTTTGACCAGACGGAAAACTCCTCAATATCTTCTTCTACTTCACCTAGGTCCTCGTCACTGTCAAAAGATAATAGTGTATTTTGTAAAGGTGTTGGAGAATCTGGCCTATAGGTTTTGTCGGCAACTGAATCGTCGGAATCGTAATCTGAGAAATCAACAGGATGATCAAGTTTAGCCCTCTTTCTTGTTGGTCTTAGCGCAAAGTTTTGGATTTCTGGCGACAGACTAACTTTAGAGCGAAAACTTGAAGAAGGCGTGTTTGATCCGCTTGAAGATGGCATGCTAGATGACTCCTGACAATCATATTGATCATCTGCATCCGAATCACCGCCAATGTCTGAATTTTCGGCTTGCTCCTCGGTTATTTCCGCCAGCTGCAGTAACTCCTCTTCAGTCAATGGCCTCTTCCAATACCTTTCGTTTTTCGGTGCATCAATTTTTCTATAATAATCATATGGCAATATAATAACACATGATTACCAAATAATTTCGGAATGACCGAAAATCTGCTATTAGTAGAAGAAACAAGGAATAATATTTTATAATAATATAGTATAAGTATAAAATATGCATTAGTAGAAAGGCCTCACAAATGCCTTTGTATCCACCATAATGACAATATAATTTGTTTATTCGCGTTATGAAATCGCACATTCATAAAATCCTACATTTTTCAACAAAATGATGAAAATTTGCCTAGCGCAAAGAAATATTATTAAAATTTTAACAGTTATCTTATTTAGAGGCATATATAAAACATCTATCACTATATGTATAGTGAAAGAAGCATAGACCTTATTGAAAAAATTAAACAAAATATGTAACAAAATCACAAAAATTATTTGTGCTTGCAAATAAATGTTGTTTTATCTCCTAAAATTTTGAATTGGGCACTCGAAACCAGACTTATGTTACGCAGTAAACACCTCTAGATAATACTTACCAATTTAAATTAACGAAAAGCACTCTTTCTCATAAATATATACAAAAATATATCTAAAAACATAAAAAACCTTAATATTTTTTGCCGTTGAAATTCTTTGGTATATACGTTGTACCACAGTGTCGCGTACGTCTGCACTCTTGCAAGTCTTACAACCAACTGCTGAAAGTTCGCAACACTCAGTGGCAGTTGATGTATCTGACATGGCGCGTAATTAGAATTATATTTAAAAATAACGGCTTAACACGGTGGTTACACATATATACTAAAGAACGTTAAAGGGTTAAATGGTACCTCTCTAAATATTCAAAGTAGTGATGAGCGAGACTGGTCTTGGTCTTGCAAAAAAAAGCAAGACCAAGACCAAGACCAAGACCAGTTCCAAGTCTGCAAGATTTACACAAGACCAAGACCTAGCATGCAAGACTCTTGCGGTCTTGCGTTTTTTTTTTCGCAATTTGTGTTTGTTGACATATTGCCCTTAATTCTGGGATCGAAATTGTTGGGTCGAAATATGGAGAGAAAACTTTCTATAAACGTTTGTCAAAAATCATTTTGTTTGTGAGATACATGCAGGGCAAGTTAGACAGTATTCACTATTTGCCACGCCGTATTGTATGTAAATGAATAACAATGTGTTCATTTAAAAAGGACATTCAATTTTTTAAAGAAAATTATACTCATAATTACATAAATCTAATTTGGATTTTTTTTGGATGTGATTTTGGCCAGTAAGCCCTTTGGAGGCTATAATAATATGCATATTCTAATGTTATAATGTGATAAATTGAAGCATCATTCTAGGTTCTTCACATACAGTGTGTCTGAAAAGGATATGAATGTATTTGGGATTTGAAAACTATAAGAGATAACAAATTGATTAAACGGAAAACGTTGTAAGATAATTGCTAGTTCAATTCTGCTATGATATTGAATTAATCTTAATGAATTTATAATTCATAATAATTGTATTTATCTTTTTCATTTTCGATGTATTTTCAAAAAAAAAAAAATTTTTAAACTGCAGATTTTATGTAATTTTTAAATTTTTGATTGTACCTACTATATTTTTTCAACAAAATATAGTACAGAGTTCAACAGTCGTCCTTATATTACGCTGTGAAATTTGGTTGTTGTTTTCTAATTGTTCTTTGTAATGTTCATTGTAATCCGCAATATTATCTATTTTAATCCTATTATAAGATGTGACTGTTAAGTATACGTTTCATGAATTTATGTTTTTCTTTTAATATATTTTATCATTAGAAACCCTTTCTGTTATTTCATTTCGTTAACCCGTTTTTTTTGTGTCTTGTTTTTTTATTTATTTATTTGTATTTTATTAAACAAAGTTAGTACTTAAGAAAGGTTTGGTTTTTGGGCATAAGGCTTGTTTTTTTATCAAATTGTAAAAATGTACTAAATATTCTAAAAGTAGCTTTCTCCTCTTAACAGAGCTCCGATGATGAGTTAATATAATTCGAAACGTTGGCAAGAAATAATAATTTGATTTCATGATGCCTAATAATCCTACTAACACCACTTAAATTATACATTTTGGTCATCATCTTTACTAATTTTTTGTTGAAAATATCTCGACAACGAAAAAAGATGGAATCATTATTAAAGCAGCATTGAACTAGAAATTAAATAACATACAACTTTTCCATTAAACCTATTTTCTAGCACTTATAGTTTTCAAGTTCCCAATCCTATAATGAGAGAAAAAAAGTACACTTTACCGCAACGGAGTAAAGAAAACTGTAACATTTGCTGAGAAATGCATAAAACCAATAACACCTCTAAAAACTGTTGTGCAGTTTTTCATTGAGCAATAATAATTTTAGTTTATTTCAAGGCCAGTTAACGGGCCTGCTAAAAAATCGATTTTTATAGAAGGACGTAAAATCCAGTGACTTCAAACTTATGAAATTTTATTATAGGAAAATATTCTAAAAAAAATATATCAGAATAACTGCATCAAATTATCAAGAGAGATAAATATTTACATTTCAACTCAATTATGGGCAACCATGTATTAAAAATGAAATTCACGTTTAAATAAAATAGCTCTTGTGTTAACACCGCAATTTATAACTGTAAATACACAGGATGTTTGAATATTACACGACAAACTTAAACAAGTGATTCGTTAACTCAAAATGTTTTTTGTGAGTATTTTTCCTTAAAAAATTACCTGATTTACTAGCTGAAATTTGAGGCCGTGGTACTTTATATTGAAAAACCAAAATTTTCATACTGATAAATACTGTCCCTTTCTTTAAACCTTTATTTACATTAAAGAACTTTAAAAACTTTGTTTTTAATTTTCTTTGTAAAAATTGCCTCCAGCGCAAGTGCAAGACTTGCAAGAGTCTTGCAGCAACACCAATACGAAGACCAAGACTGGACTCTGCAAGACCAAGACCACTTATTAGACTGCAAGACCAAGACCAAGACTACATATGCAAGACCAAGACCAAGACGAACCCGGTCTTGGTCTTGGTCTTGCATTTACTCATCACTAATTCAAAGACTTTTTCTGATTTTTTGGCAGTGGCCCACACACTAAAGGGAGATCTTGTGGCACTCGACAAGCGGTGTATGTGCGAAGATGTTGAATGACACGGTTCTTGAATAGCTGGAGGTTGTAATTTGGAGGAAACAGATGTCCTGGGCGTGAGTTCCACAGTGATGCAGTGCGACAGACAAAGGAGTTCTTATAAAGCGATGTTCTAGGTGTTTCCAGTTGAATTATGAACGAGTCAAACGGGTGCGCTCTTGCTGTTTGTCGTGACTGTCAGACAAGTGTTGCTGGAGGTGGGATAAGGCGGACCAAATCTTGTAGAACATCTACCGTGAAAATATCTGTAAAACAGAGAGACCTCGGCCACATGTATTACAACATATGCCACATTTGTCCTTTCTTTTCATTAGTTCTTTGTAATTTTTTAACGCGTTTATTATTTTGCTTCCAAGTATTGTCACAGTTTCTCTCGAATATAGATTATTGGTCAAGAAACAAAATGAGATATTCCATAGAAGAAAAATGTTTTATGTTCCATATTTATCGACAAAGTGGTAGTGAAGAACTCAAACTAAGTTGAGCCGTTTTCTTGCTAATATAGC
>MU184673.1:0-19224 GCA_016904865.1 Pissodes strobi | reverse complement strand
TAATATATTTTAGTCATTTGAACCGGTTCCGGTACATTATAAGCAATTTTAATGTTTTTGGTTAGTTTTGGTTAGTCGCAAAAATTCGGTTAATTTTGGTTAGTTTTAACTTACCTTAATATTTGCGATCGGTTCTGATAAGTTTTAGCCCGTTTTTGTGTTTTTAGTTACCTTTGGTTAGTTTTGGTTAGTCATTCAATCAACTTTCAGTTACTTTCAGTTAGTTCCAAATTATTTTAGTCACTTGAACCGGTTCTGATACGTTATAATCAAATTTAATGTTTGAGGTTTGTTTTGGTTAGTCGCCAAAATTCGGTTCATTTAGATTAGTTTCAACTTACTTTAATTTTTGTAACCTGTTCCGGTACGTTTTAGCCCGTTTTGGTGCATTTGGTTAGTTTTGGTTAGTCGTTCAATAAACTTTCCGTTAGTTTCAGTTAGTTTCAATTTAGTTTAGTCATTTGAACCGATTCCGATATGTTATAATCAATTTAAGGTTTAAATAAACAAACTAACACGATCTCTCATGCGTATGACGTCATGAATGTGGCAAATATAGCATGCACTTTTTCACAATTTGAGGCTCTATACTAGGAAAATAGAAACATTTTCAATGTTAAAATGCATTTTTATATTGTCAGACATGCAGAATTGATTGTTTAAAACAAAAGTTGCATATCATAATAATAAAAAAAAAATCCCATATGTGGCCAATATTCTGGCGGACACTGTATAACATTAGTTGGATTTAAAAATATTTAATTATAACATTGTATCTGCCAGTTTTCAGATTTAATTGAATTTCGTGCTTATTCGATTTTAGAATATGCAATAATCTTGGAAATAAGTGTGCGGGAGTGTGCATTAAACAACAATTATTCATGCCTTTCAGGATCGCCGGGCAATTTAAATAATTATTTTTCGCCACCGCTTCTAGTAGAACAACTCAAATAAAGGCACTTATAACCAGGCATTTTTAACAAAAATAAAATAAAGATTAATTATTTTTCCTAACGCTCTCGGACTAAACAACAAGACTCGCGTGGTTCGCGTTTAGAATCACACTAGAGCTTGCTCTGACTATTTCTTGGGATGGCTGCTCATCCCAAGGAGGCGGAGCTTTAAACGAATTCTTGTTTCATGCGTTAGGAGGGAGGTTTCGCATCTGATGTGGGTTTGTCTGGGACATAACTAATATCTTACTACTGCTGCTGCCCGATTATACTCGTATTTATATTCAAATACAGCATTTAAGCGAATATTCCCAAGTTGATCAATGGATTAGTGGTAAATATTGTTGGACTATGAATGTTGAGGTCACAGGTTCGAGATTACAAATGGTAGGAGGGATATTAAATGTTGGGTTAATTCACTGATGCCACATCTTAAAAATAATACAGCTCAAGTCGCTGATTATTGACGATGTCATCAGGGTCGAGATGGTGGTCGGGATGGTGAATGGGACTCCTAATGTATCTCACGCGGTCGCTATGCCTTAAATATGCTATAACCAACTCGGTGATGTTTGCCAAAATCTTGATATCCCAAGCTTGTGCCTGGTACAAAAAATATTACACCGGACCTTAAATTTTCTTATAGAGATTTACATGTGAAAATCGCGAAATATTTATACGAGAAACCCGATAGCTTATCTACTGCGGTTGTTCCAAAATATACCATAAGTAGTATTCCCAAGCGACATTAGGTGCATATTCCAGACTATGTTGCTATTTGTTTAAGTGCCATGCATGTTTTCAAGATTGCAGCAGTTCCGAAGATTGTGATGTGCAAGATCTTGACGACCCTGAAGTCACTGACGACGAAGAAGAACTTTTTGAGCAATATAAGGAATTTTAAAAGAACAATTACCTTTTTCTAAAATGCCCTATTGACCATGTTCCACATGTCAATACCTGTATTATCTGTTCAATAGCTATATATTTTTGTAACGTTTTAAATTACAAAAAAAAATCTAAAACGCCTACTTTTGATTTTATCAATAATTCCCATGGTAATTGATAGAATAAAATTTCTACTATCACCCTAACTTTGAATTTTGTATTAAACTTGAATTTTGATCAATGTAAGTTAATTTTACCATTTTAGTTTCTTAAGTGAATAACTGTGTGCTTTACCCTGTATAAAATACCGACATTTTCAATTAAAACCCTTATATTGGAAATAAAGCAGAGTATCAAAAATCGCCAGGAACTCTTGTTTTATGTTTTGTCAAAGACCATGTTTGCCAAGAGAAAGAAAAACGAAAATGTATTTTGAACATTCTTGAGAAGTTTGGAAAAATACAGGGGTTTCATTTCACGCAATAAATATATTATATTGCATGCGTATATTATATAGTCATGCAAGCGTATACCTTGTAGACCAAGCTAACAATCACTGTTGCGTCGTTCTAAAAATATCTGTCTTTTGCTTAAAAAATTCCTTGAGGAACTATTTATTTCCAGCAGTTGTAGGTGGACCCTTGTTTATTGTTTGCTCAATTAATTGCTGTTTTAACTTTATTTACCAACTCTCAAAAAAGACAACAAAAAGGCAAACAAAAATAAACGCCAAGATAAACAGCCATTTTAATTAATATTTTACATCACTAAATCTAGCAGCCTTTTCTTTTTTGTTTAGATGGATTTCAAGTCAACATTCCGATAAAAAATTAATTACCTGGCAGCCTGTTAATAAAACGCAAACTCAGACCACATCAAGATCCTGCCGATTATAAGCTCTGTCGACAAGGGGACTTTTTAATTAGTCGCTGCTGGTAATGGAAAAGCAAAAAATATGGAAATTAGAGAATTTAGAGGAAAATAGGGCAGATGTACAAAGGTAGCCGTATGAATAAATTAAGGGCAACATTTTTTCCCAGTTGCTCATTTATACCTCAGTACCAAAATAATTAGAAGGGTTAATATTACACATAATGCATTACAGTTGGCAGTAATTTTGATCTGAGATAATGAAGTCAAACTTTACAACTTGCGCGTGTTTGATTGGTAGCTGACTTAAGATCCATATTGTCACGTATAGAAAATTGTGTAGGTGTTGGTATACTTTAAATTGTTTATAGGATGATTTGCGTCACTTTGGAATGGCGTGCAGGATATGTAGCTCAGATTTGAGAACGATCTACGTCAGGTGAGAAGAGATAATCAAGCAAGCACTTTAGTTAAAAACAATGGCTGGTCGGTATAAACAATTAATTCTTAAATCATCTATGACCACAAAGGTTGGGGTGGTAATTAACTTTATAATTAACCACTTTAATTAGTGGACTGTATCAAAACATATATTTTAGGTATTAATTAATTACGCATTAAATATGATTAATATATAAAATGATTTCTAACTATTTTCATGCATTCCTCCCTTCATACATTAAACTAAATAGGTACTATACATAAGGTTAACTATTATTAAATGTCTAACAAAACTTCTTGATTATTTAAATCAAACATTATTTCTTTACTGAAATTAATAAACGTTCTTTTAATAATTCAACTAACTGCCTTACCGTTCACGCAAAACCTTGTATTTTACATCTTCTTCGATTCTCTCAACTTTACTTCACCAGGGACATAAGACTTCGAACAATTGATTCGAATCTCGAGGCCAGGAATAGAATTGTCTACTGCAAATTTCCATCCGCCATTTTACCTTCTATCTTCAACAGGAGAGACGCTACGATTTGTATTGTCTCGAGAAAAGGCGTTAAAACGCCCAAAGAGTCCTTAATTCGGTGTTGAAAAAAGGAAACACAGAGTTCAGCAGATATTTTCTAAATATCTGTGCAAACAAAATGACAAAATGGCCCAAATCTTGGCGCCAACTGAGCGAAGAGGTTTTCGCTGCTTTTCGAGTAAACGATTGTACTGCACTAAAATCTAATTTCTCTACAAGTGGATAGAAAGGCAGGAACGGAGTGGGCGAGCCCATTATTGCATTTGAGAGGGTAAAAAAATGCTCTTTTTTTGTTTGACATATTATTGTTTACACAACATTGACGGAGACAAAGATAAAGTTTAAAAAACATTTTCCTTGACGGAGAGTGACAATTTGCTTTCCAGCGATTGTTACATTTAACGAAACCTATTCTACCAACAATCCAGCTTCAAACTAAGGAGTAACTGAAATACAATGCTTTAAATGCAGACATTTTCGTTTACCTGGAGTGAAATAAATATATTCGGAGTTTAATTATGGCTCATTCATACTACGAACATACAGTCTGTTATCACCAAACTATACGGTGAAAAACGACAAGTTAATACACTTGTTGGAGTGTTTCCCCAGCAATAACAATGTGTATTGGTCAAAGCTTGATAAATTTACACCGTACCCGATTACTAAGGTGCGCATGTCGTTTCGATTGAGGTATTCTTTGAATTTTTTATAGGTCTTTGGTCACTGTTTTATAATATAGTTTTTAAGAGTTGTGTTGTGTTTTATTTATGACTTAACTCCACTCAGAGTTTACACTGCATTCTAATTTCTTAACAGATTCTACTTTGAAATTTTTCTTTAATAATATAATACAATATTATAAGTTTGTGTTTGTTTCGATATGTGGTGTACGGGCTAATATAAATAGATTATTGTACCTCAGGTCCTCGGGTTTTTTATATACGGATGTGTATATACTAACATTAGGCTCCGCAGCGGAGCATAGGAGTTTATATCTTTACCTCTGGCAATATGGCAACGAGCTGTGGATGAAATTTGTTCTCGAGTTCGTTCTACTTCCGTCTTCGCCCTCTGGCCTAGATTTGTTTTAGGCCAAAATTACCTGGCATCACGAAATTTTTTAACTCTTGTCCTTAGAGCTTTCCTATAAGGAGATATTTGGATTAAACTGGTAAGAGGCTTTCGACAACTACCGCCAGACTTTGACCTTAAAGCAGTTAAAACGTAGGGAGTACCCCTTAAGTAAGGCATTCTAATGAGTAGGCGATTTCCTTAGTTTTAATATGTTTGGTCCATCAATGTTTTTGCATGTTCCTATATTAATTTCATTTACTAATTGTTCAAAAACCATTTTGAACACGCTTTCAAATCTAACGACTAAATTTTGTACAATTTAACGTTCCACGCCACTGTCCTCGCAATTCCAAATAAATTAAAATCGATGGCATAGTACTAACGCCATCTCTTGGTTACAACGTTTATCCGCTGCAGCAGGTAGTCTAGATAGCTAAAAATAAAGCGTCCTCGAAAGACCTCCGACTAATCATAGCGCTTCCCGCTGTATCCCGGCGATACTACTAGTGCCATCTGTTGTAACAACGTAAACTCATCTGAATCCACCCGCGTATCCTATGTCAAGTCGACCAATCACAACGCATCCTATAGGAAAGTCACTTCACCCAACCTAAAACTTCCTAGCATTATAGCTAGGAAGTTTTAGGATTTTCTAGGGAGTAACTTAAAATCCGATCTTTAATAACCGAATTTCATGAAAACTAGTCAGCAGATTTCAACCGGATTTGTATTAAAATTCATAATATTAATTTAGACAACCGGTCATGCTAAGTTTTTAGACAATATCTCTATATTTACATTATTGCCCTTTCTATCTCCGGAGCGAGGTAGATTTTGCCTCCAGAAGGGGCGGTAACAAAGGGCGCTAACAATTTCTTCAAGTTGATCTAGTTATCACGTTCTAGAAATCAGTCTCATCTTGAACCCCAGCCAGATAGACGCGCTGAAGCGCGCTCCCGTTTCCCGCCGGCATGGCGTCAAGCCGCCATGCCGGGAAGTTTTCATGTTTTGAGACCTCATAATCACTCTAGTCCTCTACTCAAATGAATTGTGGTATCCAGCCATAGTCATCGTTGTCAAGTAAGGTATTTATCGGCACCCTGCTGCCATTATCTTCAAACTATTTATGACGCTGTGTACAGGCGTCTCCATTGGTCTAATCCATGAGAAGCCTACAAAAAGGTATTTCTCTCAATAGAGTTTTGTCTCTAACTACAAGTAATCAAGTCTTGTATCGAGCCCCAAGTGTTCAGCAAACACTCACCTTCTTAGGATCTGTCAAGTCACAGCTTCTCTTTGTTTGAATCTCATATTCGCTACGGCCTTCCCTTTCAGGGCTGCTGTAACACCGAGCAATTTCGTACCAATTTCAAACTTCAAAAGAGAGCAATTCGTTATTTATTTGGTCTTAATGGCATAGCTCATTGCGAATACTACTTTAAAAAATATAAAATTCTTACGCTTCCTGCTATGTTTATTTTAGAAACAACTTGTTTAATACGCAAATATCGAACCATATTTCCCGAAAGGCCACAACATGAGTACTCAACAAGAAATTCTAGTCAGGACATCTACCTTCTTTTTCCCTCCTCTGAATTAACAAAAAATTCTATTCTTTATAATTCCAAGAATTTCTACAATACACTCCCGCTACATCTTAAATCCATCCCTACATTTGCTAAATTTCGTGAAAAAACGAAGGCTTACCTACTAGAAAGACCTTATTATTCTATAAATGAGTTTTGCGTGAATTAGATTTTATTTTTTCCTCCATTAATTTTCTTGGGCTTCATGTGCGGGGTGAAATTTTTTTATATTATATATATTTTTTATAATAGGTATAGGATTATCTTTTTGACGAATTAGTGATTTTTCGTATATACAGGAATTACACAAAATTAAATACCAAGCTATCAATTTTAGTCATGTTTTGTTTACTTTTACTCGGTATTTTCAACTCTGTAGCATATGCATATTGCCCGAGTCAAGTTCACCGACATGACCCTCCTTATTTTTTCTAACAGCACGTTTCGTTATAATGAATGTTTAGTATTTTGATAACACTGGGTTTCTTTACCCTATGTTTTGTGTACTTCCTGTGGATCTAGTTCAACTGCTTATGATGTTCTGTAATATAGTTTTTTCTTAAATCGTGACCAATTTCAATTTGAAAATTGCTTGTTCTATTTTTATCGTATATATTATTGTATATATTAAGTTTAGTTTTGTTTTGTATTTGCCCTAATATGGTTAGTTTATTTATTTTAGTTAGCTTTGTCCATAAAATTTATTTCAATTTTTCTGTGGCAATAAAGCATACTTGATTTGATTTGACTTGACTTGAGCTCTCCTAGATTTTCTCGCCGAAAAACATCTAGCTTGTCCTAGCCCTGTTTAAGGCAACTAATTAGTAAACGCAGTGCCATCGCTGAGCTAGCGTTCTCCATTAGGCTTGTCCATGGGGTTCTCAATATTATTCGAGTCTCGTCTCGAATCTCAAGCGTTCACATACGGTTATATTCTCTCGAACGCGGTACCATCGTTGTACTAGCGTTCCCATTTGGTCTTGTCCATGGGTCCAATATTCAACATTCTCTATCAGAGTATAACGCTGGGTTGTTATTCTCTGGCCTTATTCTAATATAAGGATTACTCTGCACTAGTCTGCAAATATTCTCTGGCCTTATTCTAATATAAGGATTAAACGACACTTGTCTGCCAGTATTCTCAAATCACAATACACCATTTGAGTCATACCTATGCTACCTGCATAGCATGTTTTACAATCATTTTTGTGTGTACAAAAACCGCATTTCACAAGGCATCCAAGTCATGTCATATGCATATATAACTGCATACCACATCAAACTGCTACATTCAAGTCATTCCTATTTGCAAGAAATCAAACTACATTGTATACAGAAGCTAGCAATAGACCTAGCAAGTGTTTAGAGTGACTTTCCCTCAGTGCTGGAAGATAAACTGCTGAGCATTGAACGTTTCTCGTCAACTGTAAATATTGTGTACATAGTAGCTTATAGGTGGACTTTTAGGTAATATTTATCCTGCTATTATTGCTTGTATATTACTGTATTTCATATCAGAGTTAGATCAGTTAATCGAGCTCATACGTAGCAGCATAGATGCGTTAGCTATATTCATCCATGGTAGCAGTTCCGCAGGAATTTTAAACAGACATTTAACTGTACGTAGCTTCAAGGTTATGTTTAAAATCATATATTAGTTTAGTATTACAACTGTTTATGCAATACTTTAGTTTTTTAAAATGTTATTTATGTCATATTCTTCAAGGTCGAAACTTGCCTCGACTGATATTGTTCATATCGTAGCACAGATTACATACAATCATTTAATGTTTATATTTTGTTTATTTATTAGCTTCCTGTTGTTTTCAAGCAAAATAACTTATTAAAATATTCATACAATGCTAAAGCTTTTTGTTTCATTTACAAAATGACTTTAGAACTAGCCCTATGGTAAATTAAGTGCCTACGAGCACATCTCTGTTTGTTTAGAAAATCGACCAAGATCGAATCTAAAACACTAATCCTATTTTCTTCTGGTACCATGTCTAAAAATTTAAACGTTGGTAGTCTCCATCACGATCTGTCTTTCTCGATCTTGAGCGGCGTGCATGAGCTCTTCAACAGTCAGTCTAGTCCAATGTCGTAGATTTCTGAGCCAAGACAACCTCTTCCTTCCTATTCCCCTTTTTCCTTGGATCTTAGCGTTTAAAATGAGTTGTAATAGTGAATAGCGTTCTCCTCGAAGAATATTTCCTAACTATTCAAGCTTTCGTACTTTAATAATGTTTATGAGCTCACCAGTATCTTACCCCATACGATTTAGGAGTTCTTCGTTGGTTATTATTTGCACCCAAGACATTTTTAACATTAGGCGATAAGCCTCTAATTTGTTTAGCATGTTTGCTTTGAATGTCCATGTCTCGCACCCGTACAATAAAACTGGCCATATATAGCTTTTCAGGAACTTTTTTCTAATTAACAAATTAAATTTTTTATTGGTGAGAATGGGACGCAGTTTTAGGAACGAGGCTCTGGCCATTTCAATACGAATCCTTATTTTCTGGTCTGGATTAAATGAGTCATTTATCCAGCATCCCAAGTATTTAAAACTGCTTACTCTCTTGATAGTTTGATTGTCTACTGTAACTGGAACCGGCACTACGGGGTTTTTGCTGCTCATTAAAAGTTTGATTTTTGAAACATTTATTTTTAGTCCGTTGTTATGACAGGCAGTATTTAGTCTTTCGAGTAGCCCTTGTAGGTCTTCGATGTTTTCCGCTACTATAGCAGTGTCATCGGCTTATCTGATGTTATTTATTAATTGACCTCCTATGACAATGCCTGGCTGATCGCTCAAAGCCTCACTAAAGACTGCCTTTCATCATAAAAATGATTGGCGATAATACACAACCCTGTCTAGCTCCCCGCCTAATAGGTATTTGGTCTGAACAGCCATTGTCGAATTTTACTGTAGCAGTTTGGTGTAAGTAAAGATTTTGTAAGTCTTATATCTTTATCATCTATACCGGTTGTTTCCAGAATCTCAAAAATTCTGTCGTGCTTCACCTTGTCGAATGCTTTTTCAAAATCTATCTGCACTTCCCAGTGTCTTTGCAACAAGGTTTCCATACAAAAGAGACCTTCTCGAGTTCCAGAAGCACTCATAAAGCCGAACTGTTCTTTCCCAACTACTGTTTCATATTTTGAGTGTATCCTGCTCAGGACTATCTTAAGCAGTACTTTCAAAGAGTGATTCATTAAGCTTATTAGTATAAAGTCGCCACATACATTTGCGTTGTTTTTCTTAGGAAGAGGGGTAAATGACGAGCAAAGCCAATCTTTGGGGATTTGTCCTGTGTCGTAAATGCTGTTAAACAGGCATGTTAGAAATGAGATGCCCTGTTCGTCTAGGAGCTTAAGCCATTCAATTGGTATTTCATCCAGGTCCAGTGGCTCTTCCGTTTTTGCATTGGGTAATTGCTTTTTCTACCTCAGTCTTTAAAATTAAAGGTCCAGTGTCTGCATCACTTATGTCATGGGCTCTTCGATCATCATTAAATAGTTCTTGGATATAATTTGACCACTCATTAATTTTGTCTTCAGGATCAAGTAGTATTTGTCCATTTGCACTTTTTAGAATGGAGGGAATTTGCTTTCTTTGCGTGCCCGTGACTTCCTTCAGTTTTCTGTGGATGTTAAAGTCATCATGCTTTTTTTTGAAACTCTTCTATCTCCCTACATTCCTGTTCCAGCCACAACTGTTTGGCTTTAACTATTTTTTTACATATTATTCGTTGTAATTCTTTATACCGGGTAATATTTTTATTAAGTGAAGAGTAGTGGCTGTGTGCATGTATGAATCATACTAAATGAAACACTTTGTATTCCATGCAAAATTTAATCCAAAAGGACTTCCTATAAAGGCATAACAGAGCGCTTTCGGCCTAAGCCATCATCAGTGTTACCTGAAAAGTAAGTAGAAGAACCACCCATTAGCAGAAGAAAGTGGCTGCTGTGAGATCTTTAAGAAGAAAATGATAAAAATGACAATGTCATAATATCAAGATTCTGAGAGTGCATTGAAAGGCATTAAATAGGTGTGTAATTTAAAAATGGTGTTTTTTTTTAATTCTTTGTGTGATTTTTTTAAAGAGACAAAGGAAAATGGTAGAGGTTCTTACACTTACTTGTCATTGGACCTGAAGAGCATATCGACGAAGAGTAAACAAACAACACCAACAAACAACGGTCAAATCACAATTAAAAAGTCAAAAGTCACATTTAAAAAGCAACATAATTAAAAGGACAATGCCCAAACCACGCTTTTCGTGGAACGACAAAATGTGTGGTTGAAGTTGACAGTCATGCCAAGCAGACTCTGAAGCCGCAGGAAGTGAACCGCAAAAAAATTTAGCGGTAAATTTAAATCTTGAAACTAAATGTTAAATTAATACAGGCAGTTATTCTGAATACAAATGAAGTAACTAACATTACAAAGTAAGTCTGGAGAACAGACTGGCTGACACTAAGCTAGATGAGACCAAAATATATGATCAATGTTATATAAAATAATTCTAGAGCATAAATGATGACCCAAGAAAGTCATTGTATTAACAAGAAAGAGGGTGCTAACTTGACTGAGTAAAAGAAGGAAAACTAAAGTCAAATTTTTTTTTATTTGTAAAAAACAGCTGTATTAAAGGCAGACATCAGCTCGACCCAATCTACGAGACTGCCCCCCCCCCCCCTTTGTTTTGGTGCTATAATTTTTATTTCAAAATAAAAATTTGTTAGGGTATTTATAATCAGTGCAGTAGATATGGGCAAGACTGACCCCACCCAAAATGAGCTGTGAAGAGATAAAATAAATCAAGTACTCTTGGTGGATAGCTATTACAGAAAATTAAAGAAAGAACAAACTCAGCAAGTAAGAATTATGGAAGTGAACACAAAAGAACTTTAGTTAAGAAGTCTCCTGTGCAGAGGAATGTATGACCTATTTAGATTAACGTGAGTATTCAGGCAATGGTTGTTCTGAAACAGCTCGCTGTTGATCTCGATATCCTCCAAAAAGTCCAGTCTGTTGAAATTATTTTTTGATGAAATACTATGTAAGATTTTTGAGTTGGAATGAGGGCTAAAACTATGGTTATAATTGCGTAAATGTTCTCCAGAAGAAGATAGACCGGGGGATAGTGACAGATTTTGGGACACGATTTTACTCAGTATGCCTTTCAGAGGACAATATTACCCTTATAGCTTCATGATAATAATGCATGAATCAAAGAGTCGCCCTGGGTTCTTCATATTAAAAAATGATTCATCATTTGTTCGAAAACCATGTGTTTTGGTACGATTTTAATCAGGCTGCCATGTGCTCTGTAATGAAATTCAAAATAAAAATTCCTCGTAAAACCATTGGCATACCGTTATGGTGGGCCCGAAGGGCTGATATGGCCACGTGAACTTGTATTTGAATAAGGAAATTTTCCATGTCTTTAAACAGGCTGCCACTGATAAGTATACAAGTTCTTGTTCTAAAACTGCTTAAAAAAGATCGCATACCGATTGCGTATGCCCAAGTACTGTTTATATTGCAAAAATTTTGTTCAGCTATGGAATATCATTCTGTGATTTTAGTCAGTATGCCATTCTATTTTCATACAGTTAATGGTATCGTATGATGTACATTATAATGGCATATCGTTTGAGAAGGTGGTATAGGCATACGCAAAAAACATTGCAAAATAGAAAAAACAAATTCCGTGTTTTTAAGCAGTATGCCGTTTTGTTTTTATTATAATCATGGTATATGTAGATGGAATAACAAATGGCATACCGATCGATAAGGCCCAAGCGTGTCGAAAATATTTAAAAAAGATGCAAATAGAGAAAAAACGGTGTAAGAAAAACGTAACATTTTTTATGTTTTTAAGCAGTATGCCTTTCTGTTATTCTTATAATCATGGTATATGTAGGTGGAATAACAAATGGCACACCGATTGATGAGGTCTAAAGTTTATAAAAATAGAAAATAAAAAAAGAATTTATGAAAATATAGTTTATTGGAAATCAATCATATAAATCATAATTATGGAGTAATTTTTTTCCATCACTCCACAATATCTATTTCGAAGTTTGGTTCTTCGTCGCTATCATTCTCCTCTTCTTGTGTGTGTCACTATCCACGTCGATGTCGATTTTATCGTCTTCCTCATCATTGAGGCCATCATCATCGTCTTCATTATCATCATCATCATCCATTTCATGATCTGTAAATAATCATAGATATTTCACATTTTAATGAGGACCTTATATAATCTGTGTAAATGATGGGTGACGGTTGTCATTTCTTTTTGTATTACCTTCTGTAGCGTTCGGTTCAATGAAGACTTCATGGACGAATTGCGGAACCTCGTCGCCTTCAAATCAACGGAGGGTTTGAAGGTATTATTCGGCTCTATCATCCAGCCAAATTCCGTCGGATTTAAGGTGCTTGGATTGGACAAGTACGCATTGTTCCACATATTACTAATATAATTATGTCGTACGCAATATGTGTTGTTGGAGTTCTCTATTGCATGGTAGTAGATCATTGATAGAGAAATAGCTTTGTTTTATGGCAAAATTTCTACATTACAGGAAAAATAATAAGGAAACTTTTCATCAAAATACATATAACTTACATATTTTAATCACTCAACTTCAGTTGTTGGAATAGCAATTAGTAGTAGCCTCATTTTAAGCTTAGATGATCGATCAAAACAATCTTCATCAGCAAAATATTGCGAACATAAAACAGTACTGCTTTTTGGAAATCCATTATGTTTTTCTATTTTGATTTTTAGGAGAGTTGAAACAAAGATAGACTACCTTAGTAATATGGAATTGAAATGATAGTGATTTTTACACTTTTTCACACAATAATAATATATTTTCTTAGAAGAAAGTAAAGGAAAATATATTTAGACATAATATTGAACAAGTTAAATGTGTATATGTACCAAATATGTAACTAAAATATCAATAATTACCAGAGAAAGAAGATAAAAAATATATAAATGTTCAACGCTCTATATTTATATCTTAAAAACACCTAGCAGTGATGAGAGGTGCGCATTGCTAGTTCCTGTCCATTTTATATTCAAAGCTTGTGCTTATGCTATAATAATATATAGCAGTTAAATACTTAGATACTTGATTGAGGTTCATTAGACCTATATTTCTATTCCAAAGCTTTGAAAGTGCTATAACACCTCGGGTGGTAACCAAAGGTGGCACTGGAATTTTACACTCACTGTACTTCAGTTTATGCTTTATTCTTAACTGCAAAGTTTCCGCGCCCTTCGATAAAGTACTGGTACTGGTAAACCTTTCCCTAATTGACGCATTGTTCGGATCGCGGTGCTGTCAATGGCAGCACAGCCTACTGCCTCCTACTTGACTAGCTCTGATAGTGCATCATACCATGTTCTTGCGGTGTAGGCCATTCTGTTCGATTCCCGTCAGAAACATTTTTTTTACATTTTTTTAATATGATAAACCCGCACAACTTGTATGCCGTTTTTATTTTAACAAAGTAAATTACTAACTTTAATTATAAACCAAGAGGCATACTGATTAAAAATAATTTTTTCCTAATTTTTTTTAAATTTTTTAATGGAAAACTCGCCCAACTTGTATGCCGTTTCTTATTTCACCTAGATATACCATAATTATAATAAAAACAAAAAGGCATACTGCTTAAAAACACGGATTTTTTTTCCTATTTTGCAACTTCATTTTCATTTTTTAATATGACGAACCCGCGCAACTCGTATGCCATATTACATATCAACATTTTAGGATGAAAACTTAATATAACAAATTTTGCACTGAATAAAATCACAGAATGTTATTCCATAGCTGTACAAAATTTTTGCAATGTAAACAGTACTTGGGCATACGCAATCGGTATGCCATCTTTCCTTAAGCAGTTTTATAACAAGAACTTATCAGTGGCAGCCTATTTAAAAACGCCGAAAATGTCCATATTCAAATACAAGTTCATGTGGCCATACCAGCCCTTCGGGCCCACCTAATCGGTATGCCAATGGTTTTCCGAGGAATTTATATTTTGAATTTCATTACAAAGAACATGGCAGTCCGATTAAAATCGTACCAAAACACATTTTTTAATATGAAGAACCCAAGACGACTCTTTGATTCATGCATTATTATCATGAAGATATACGGATCATATTGTCCTCTGAAAGGCATACTGAGTAAAATCGTGTCCCAAAATCTGTCACTATACCCCGGTCTAAGAGTTATTCCTGTTTAAATGTTCACTGATGCGGTACTCTTAATGGCCTGCAAGTTCTGCCAATGTAGGTGCGCTCACACGAATTGCATGACAATTTATAGATTCCACTTTTCGAGAGGGTATCTATTTTATCTTTCGTATTATTTAGAAATGTTTGTAATTGATTCTTATTTTTGAAAGAGATAAAAGAATTATTGACAAATTGGCGAATTGTTTTAGAAATCTTTTCATTAGTTTGAATATTAAAAAAAGGGATCGAGACTTCTTAACTAAAGTTCTCTTGTGTTCACTTGTATAATTCTTACTTGCTGAGTTTGTTCTTTCTTTAATTTTCTGTAATAGCTATCCACCAAGAGTACTTGATTTATTTTATCTCTTCACAGCTCATTTTGGGAGGGATCAGTCTTGCCCATATCTATTGCACTGATTATAAATACCCTAACAAATTTTTATTTTCAAATAAAAATTATAGCAACCAAACAAAGGGGGGGGGGGGGGGGGGGGGCAGTCTCGTAGATTGGGTCGAGCTGATGTCTGCCTATAATACAACTATTTTTTACAAATAAAAAAAAATTGACTTTAGTTTTCCTTCCAAATATTCTTTTACTCAGTCAAGTAAGCACCCTCTTTCTTGTTAATACAATGACTTTCTTTTGTCATCATTTATGCTCTAGAATTGCTATTTTTTACAAATAAAAAAAAATTTACTTTAGTTTTCCTTCCAAATATTCTTTTACTCAGTCAAGTAAGCACCCTCTTTCTTGTTAACACAATGACTTTCTTGGGTCATCATTTATCCTCTAGAATTATTTTATATAACATTGATCATATCTTTTGGCCTCATCTAGCTTAGGGTCAGCCAGTCTGTTCTCCAGACTTACTTTGTAATGCTAGTTACTTCATTTGTATTCAGAATAACTGTCTGTATTAATTTGACATTTAGTATCAAGATTTAAATTTACCGCTAAATTTTTTTGCGGTTCACTTCCTGTGGCTTCAGAGTCTGCTTGGCATGACTGTCAACTTCCACGACACATTTTGTCGTTCCACGAAAAGCGTGGTTTGGGCATTGTACTTTTAATTATGTTAAATGTGACTTTTGACTTTTTAATTGTGATTTGACCGTTGTTTGTTGGTGTTGTTTGCTTACTCTTCGTCGATATACTCTTTAGGTCCAATGACAAGTAAGTGTAAGAACCTCTACCATTTTCCTTTGTCTCTTTAAAAAAATCACACAAAAAATTACAAAAAAAAACACCATTCTTAAATTACACACCTATTTAATGCCTTTCAAGCTTTAAACACTCTCAGGATCTTGATATAACATTGTCATTTTTATCATTTTCTTCTTAAAGATCTCACAGCAGCCACTTTCTTCTGCTAATGGGTGGTTCTTCTACTTACTTTTCAGGTAACACTAATGATGGCTTAGGCCGAAAGCGCTCTGTTATGCTTTTATAGGAAGTCCTTTTGGATTAGATTTTGCATGGAATACAAAGTGTTTTATTTAGTATAATATTTTTTATGTTTCCTCCTTCATCTCTTACTTATAACCACGATACACCTACACACGGTATGTCAGGAGCTTGGACGAAATTGCGAATGGCCTGCGCATGACGTCACGCGCGTCGCAGGAATTCACGCTAGAAGACATCTAAGCATTGGAATTTGGAATTCCATACACGTAACACATAGGTGTATCGTATATGGGCCAGTGAATTTTACGTTTTATTCTTTTGAAGTGTTAAAAGCACAAAATAAGTGGTATAAAATATGGTGAATTGGGCAATTACGGGATGCAAAAACTATACACGAGTTACGAAAGGGACTGATATAAGATACTTTCGATTCCCGACACACGAAGACCTGGCGAATCGATGGATAGTTGCTTGCCGTCGAACGGATAAAGTTATTTTAAAAAATAGTAACTGCGACGCTACTCTCATTAATATATATATTCTGTAAAAATACAATACGTAATATACTCGTAAGTAGATATTTAGTTTGGTAAATGAAGTTAAATATTTTATTTTTAATTTTGCTAAATTATTCTTGTTTCTATCTTTTAGTTCCATTGTTGCAAAGTAGAGTTTATTGAAGTGAAAACTCCTTTAGGCGCGTTTTGCGTTTTTTTTTGTGGGGGTTGAATGAGATCGAGCCGTCACGTTCGGATATGTAACCTCACGCGTCACGCTCCTACTGGCATGTTCCCGTATAGGTAGAGGGCCGAAATTTTCAGGGGATGTAGCCGGGGTAAAAAGAAGATCCTGGACGAAAACGGGACCCCATACCCCCCCTCCGTTTGGCCAGGGTAAGGGGGAGCAGGAAAAACTTAAGTAATTAATTTCAGAAAAACGGGAAGAGCTACGACGTCGAAATTTTTATTATAGGTGCGCCCCATGGGGGGGCACTTTAGACAATACGGGAGGGACCGGGGCTTTAATTTAAGGGGGGATTTTGGGGGAAAACCGTTCCCGTATAGGTAGAGGGCTGAAATTTTCAGGGGATGTAGCCGGGGTAAAAAGAAGATCCTAGGCGAAAACGGGACTCCTGGCCAAACGGCGGGAGGGCCGTTTGGCCAGGAAAGGGGGGAGAAGGAAAAATTTAAATAATTAATTTTGGGAGAACGGGAAGAGGTACGGGGTTGATATTTTTATGGTAGGTGCGCCCCATGGGGGGGCCACTTTAGACCATACGGTGGGGGCGTATGGTTGATGGTTTTGAATTATTAGAAAGTTTTGAATTAACAACAAGAATTCATGAGGAAGCATTAATATATATAGCCGGATATGTTGCTCACAAATTTAGGGGAAAATATAACTTAGGAACAGGAACTGAAACTAAAAAAATGAAAATAGATAAGTCGTCACAAAATTGGCTTACTTTTATTTCAAGGGGAAATCTGTTGTATCCAAATGAAGATTTGATACAAGTTACTAAATTAATGGAGTCCGAATTTAACAGTATGCAAGGAAAATTTTTGGCAAGTGGAAAATTCTTATTTAAAAAGTTAGTCGAAAGAACTATGAACAGGCTAGATGGCAATATTAAAATTCCTTACGAAGTTCTCCTTTGTTTGTCAAGAACTCGCACATACATTAGACTTCGAGATCTCAATCGTAAAATAAGCTTTGAAAATGTAAAAAAAAATTAGACCGAAAAGTATCAACATATTACAAACTATAAAAAAAGACATAATATTAAGTATTTTTAATAAATTATATATTTTAATGGTAATTAATTGGTTTTAGTTTCTTTTAATTCCCATTGAAACAAATAATAAAAGTCATTAATAGTTGGGTGATTTTTAATGCCTTTATTTTTGTCATTCAATATATATTTTTGCATGTTCCATGTTTGTATTTGCTGCTGTACTAAATATATTATTTTAAAATTAATAATGACCTGCTTTATTTTCAAATACCCATTTTTAGTTTTTATTACATATGTATACGATATATTAAGTATTTCTATTACTCTTACATTAACTTGTCAGTGGGTTAATATATCTATATATTCTTAAATCCAATTAAATGTACCCCACTAAATGATCAATCATATTAAATATGCATGATATATAAGAAATAAACGTAGTTCTTATAATCCTATCCATAAGATTGGCATACATACATTTAAATTTTGCGACGCACGTGACGTCACAGGCGGGACAATGACGGAGAACAACATGCGCGCTGACATACCGTGTGTAGGTGTATCGTGCTTATAACATCTATTTAATTTTAATTTATTCAGAATTTTAGAACAAACTCTGCATATGATCACAGGTCACAGGTCTTAAATGGCTTTGTTTATAATATAATGGGTATCGAAATTTAAGACTTTTTTCTAAATAACTAGATGCACAAACTAGTCTGAAGATGAAGAATCTCCTGTTGACTTTTTCATTTAGATTAGCCGTTTCTCGATAAAAACGAAAAAATTATATTTTTTTTAATGTAATATGTTGAAGCTCAGAATATTATTAATACTATGGGTTGAATTCAGAAATGTTTAATAAAAATTAAATATGCATGTAACTTAAAAAATTGTACTTGTTCTAGATATTTAGAATGCATTTTTTCTTCTCAAATTTTAGCACCCTGAACTCTGACGAAATATTTAATTAATTAATACTCTGTATTCAATCTCATTGTGGACCAATTAAATAATTAATATCAAATAACAAAGTTCATTTTTCATAAACGTTATGTAGACACGACTAAAAACTATTATTTTAAAACTTAAAAAAATTTAATACCGATAAAAGAAGGCGTCCCAAGAACATCGCAAAATCCTTTTTACAAGAAGGTCGACGTTATAAATGAACTTTTAGGGTAGTAAACCGCGTAATGGCTGTCTGCATGGCGCATTTTTAAACCGAGCTTAATCTTCTTTTTGTTTTATGGGCGCAGCTATGAGAGATTTGCTAGTTTAGTGCACAGCAATGAACATGTTCGAAAGGGAGAATAAATTTTTTTGCATCCAAATTTAATTCCTCGGGAGTTTTGATCGTTCAACAAAAAAAAAATAGGGAAAAGCTCGACCCGTGATCCTACATCCCCTGTTTTAAATTGCTTTAACACCTGAAAACTGTATTTATTC
>MU184672.1:118370-136866 GCA_016904865.1 Pissodes strobi | reverse complement strand
GTTCCAGGATATCAATAATCCTTCCATCATTAAACACTTTTCACACGAAAAACAACAGCCCCCCATTAAATCTTCTTCCATGCTATACTGCAGCAACACCACAAAGAATTTTACAGGAGACGTGGAGACGAACGTGTTTAATCAATCATGCGCGTTGAAGACTATAGTCTGTACTCAAGAATAGTAGGTAAATGCAATATTAACTATTCTTGATATAAGAAGTATAAGATGTGTCAATACAAATATATGCTTAAACTTAAAAATAGAGTGTGGTTTCTTGATTGGAGTGTAATTATTATTATAAGAAGAACAAACTTTCTCTATTTAAACCTAATAGTTTATTATAAAAATAAGAATACCAGACACTTCTTTGAAGATAATTATACCTTTCATAGAAGATTTTTTTTCTTCAATATATCCTGCCTGCTATTCTTATTCTAACAATAAGACAATTGAAATCAAGTAAATACGCAACTTACATCCAAGAATAGATGAATATTTAAATTATGCATTTAATAAACTTGACTGAAGCATTATATACTTGCACCAAATATTTATCTTTAAGGATAAGACTATTCTTATTTGCAGATTGGATTTTTTCCGTGTATGGGTGATCATTAACCAGCTTCCTGTATCAGCTATTTTTTATTAATCGTGTATCCCTTGTAATTATTTTTAATTGTTTCAAAAATAAATTAAGATTGAGCGAGTTTACCAATAAATAGAATAAATTAAGTTTCGAATTAGATCGCCAAGAGAGAACATTCAAATAAAATAATTATTTTATTTTATTAAACAAAATTTAAATTGAAATCCAACTTTCAAGAAATAATGCCCGAACCGCGTCTAAAGTTAAAACATTTTTGCCTAAGAAAAATTTACAACAAAAGCACCTATCATCATAGGCCTTTTTAAAATAATAGTATATTATATACCTAGGTTGAGAAGTAAGCCATTATTTACCGAGCGCTTTTATATCCTGAGGCGCGTAGCGCCGAAGGATATAATGTGCGAGGTTAATATGGCCTTCTCAACCGAGGTATATATAGAATTTTTTTTACTACTAACACTGATGTATTACCATATTTGATTCGATTTGATTTTTATATTAGTCATTTTCTACTTATTTTTCAAAAAGTTCGAAATATCAGGTAGCCTGGAAGTTCAGTTGTCTAACTGACAGATATCGTAACATAATCTCCTGACAGCTCCATACATACAAAGTATCTTCTTTCCATCTAAATTTTGACAAAATCGCATTATTAATAAGAATATTATGGGGAGTCATGAAAAGTGAGTCATACTGTATATATTTTTTACTAATAGCACTGATACAATCCTTATCATTATTTGAATTGATTAGATTTTGAAATTAATCATTTCCTACTCATTTTTCAAATAATCCGAAATGACAACTAGTTGTCAAACTAAAAAGTTTGACATTTTGACATTTTCCGTTTCCGTTTCATTATTGACCTAGGTCTTTTTTAATATCATTATTTACCTAGGGTGAGAAATGTTACTTCTCATTTGAGGAATGGAGTAAATAATGGTGATTTATCATGTTAGTAGTAAAAAAAATAACTTACTATTGGAATATAATACAAATAAGTTGCATTGTGTTTAACTTCACAAGATTCGAAATCCGACTTAAATCGCGATTGACTTATCATTTTGGGTTTTTTTCGACTAGAAAAACTAACTTTACAGAATAACAACAATTAGTTGCATGCTTCAAAAACAGGTGCCCCCAACCTCTGTTCTAAAAAAAAAGCCACTGATCAGGGGGCATTTCTAACAAAGCCAATTGGATTGTAATGCAAAAATGGTGTTCTCCAATTTTAATTACCGTAATTTGGTATAGATTGGAATTTAAAAAGCATGTAGTATCTAATTTTAATAGGGTAATTAAGATCGGAATTTAAAAAGCATGTACAGGGTGTTCACCCAATAAAAAAACAAAATTGTAGGGTTTTTATGTAGTTTTTGCACACCTAAAGAAAAAAACAAAAAATTGTATAGTATACAAAGTAGATCAAAAAGAACCATTTTTTTAAATCTAGCCCCCATTTTTTATTCGATTTTTCGATTCTACCTAAAATTCTAAGCATTTTTAATGTAACACACTATATGCCTATTCCTAATACTTGAGGAGTTATTGACAGTTGAAGTCGCTATTTTTGATTATAATAATAATTCTTTTAATCATTTTTAAAACAGAAGTTATAAAAGCACTACTCGAAGCAATGAGGTCGAATTGAGGAAACTGACTATTTACACCTCAATGACTTCAAAAGCTAAAAAAAAAGTTATATTCTTAGGTGGCTGTTCCCATAAAAAAATAAAAGAACAAAACAAAATAGCGACTTCAACTGTCAATAACTCCTAAAGTATTAGGAATAGGCATATAGTGTGTTATATTAAAAATCCTTAGAATTTTATGGAAAATCGAAATATCGAATAATAAATGGGGGCTAGATTTAAAAAAATGTTTCTTTTTGATCTACCCTGTATACTGCACAATTTTTTGTTTTTCCTTTACGTGTGCAAAAACTACATTAAAAGCCCTACAATTATGTTTTTTATTTTTTTTTGTAGCTTAAAAATTAACAAAGTTAAAGGGGGGGGGGGACATTATGGGTGAACACCCTGTACCTAATTTTAATGGGGTAATTAAAATTAAAATTTGGAACACTCGGCTATATTAGAATTTACAAAACATGTTAAACGCTAATTGCCATACTAAATCTTCCTATATTAAACATAAATTTAACAGAAATTTAAATCAAAAATTTTGTTACGATATACTCGGAACTCAATGCTCATAACAATCTCAACTAACATAAGTTAGATGTTCTAAACCATAAACTTGTTACATAATCGACATGAAAATCGTTGGACGATTTGTCTTCATATCGCAATAGTGGCATCGTCCTCTCATGTTCATTGGCTGTGGATCAGTAAAATTTCGGCTTAATTGAACATCGGGAAGTGGGTCAAACAAAATTCAGGCCCTCCCTCCTAAATACTCACCTGGATTAGCCTAACGACGTCATAGTATCGCATTTTCATCCGACTTGTATGGGCCAAAAAAAATTAAGCCCCTCCGTCCTAAATACGCCACTGGATCAGCTCAGTTACACTATAATATTGCATTGTCGTCCGACTTAATACGTATAATACTTACATACCTAAATATAGCTAATAAAAGCGCCAGTATATTTTGCTCTTACCTTCAAACGTGAGGCAAACGGAAAATCGATCTACTGTCCGCGGACTGCCACTCGATTTTCGAAACGATTAAAACAAAGCAAGCCACATCCTATACTGACGTCTAGCACGTCGTTTATAAGGAATACCGAGAATGGTGGGACCGGCAGAAGTGGCAAATTGGTAAAATGAGAACTTGCGGACTACCAGTCCGCGCACTAGTTGTGGAAGGTTAAATAAATTAGTTAGTGACTGACAATATTAACTGCTCAATACCAAAGCAAATTATTATCAATAGGAATATGGTTCGAAGCATAATTAGGTTAGAACAATAAATGAATGAAAATGGTTTCCAAATGATCGATAACAAACTGAAGAAAGCAGAGACACCTACTTTTATAGATCTAGGGAAATAAATTATTTTAATTTTCAGCGATAAAATAGCTAATTAGTAGAATTCAAGATATGATGACAAACTGTAAAGCTCCATCTAAGAACTATCCCACCAAATATACACTTAAAAAACGATGCATAAAATTATTGTTTAACTCACCTACTGGTAAAAACGAGGCAGTAAAATAAGAAGCCAGAATTCCTTGAAGAATCAAAAGAGATTATTAATATTTTTTTTATGGCAGTGGTACACACACTAAAGGGAGACCTTATGGCGCTCGACGAGCGGTGTGTGTGCGAAGAAGTTGATTGACACGGCTCTTGAATATTTGTAAGTTGTAATTAGTGGGAAACAGATGTCCTGGGAGTGAGTTCCACAGTGATGCAGTGCGCCAGACAAAGGAGTTCTTGTAAAACGATGTTCTAGGTGTTTCCAATTGTACGACGAACCGGTGCGCTCTTGCCGTCTGTCGTGACTGTCTGACAGGAGCTGCCAGGGGCGGGATGAGGGGAACCAAATCCTGGGAACATCTGCCGTGAAAGTATCTGTAAAACAGAGATATCTCGGCTACATGTCTGCGGTGTTCCAGACTATCTAGATTCCGGGTCAACTCCGGGTCGCCGACGAGACGCACAGCTCTCTTCTGAATGGAATCCAGCAGCTTTAGGGTGTGCTTTGGTGCGGCACCCCAGATATGTGAGCAATATTCTAAGCACGGTCTTATTTGCGCTTTGTAGAGCAAGAGCAACTGCTGCGGTGTATAGAGTTTTTTGTTGCGAAATAGCGCACCAAGCTTCTGGGAGGCTGATTTTGCGATGTTAGCAACGTGGTCATGCCAGGACATATTGCTGTTGACCGAGATACCCAGCAGTCCGATTGACGAGGATGAAGGTATGGTCGACCCTGCCATAATGATGTCAGGGCCCGCTGTATTGGCCCTCTTGGTAAACGTGGCTGCTTGGGTCTTTGCTGCATTGAACTGGACCAAATTTCGGCCGCCCCAAGTTTGGACTTTCTCCAGGTCCTGATTAATTGCTGTAATCTGCTCCTGTCTGCGGTGATGAGTCTCAGTCGCTGGTGAGGGTTTTTCTGATCTAAAGTGGGAGACAGCAGGTCATTAATATAGATGAGGAACAGAGTTGGTGAAAGTATTGCGCCCTGAGGCACGCCCGCGTTGATGGTGAATGTGTCCGAAATGTGTCCATCGACTGCAACGTGCAGATATCGGCTCTTAAGGAAACTGGCAAGCCAACTGCAGAGAGAGGCTGGCAGTCCGAAGGACGGTAGTTTGTTGAGCAGTCCGTCATGCCAAACTCTGTCGAATGCCTTTGAAATATCCAACGCAATCGCTCGAGACTCTCCGTAGTTCTCAATTGCCCTACTCCATATATGAGTGACATAGGCCAATATATCTCCTGTCGATCTCTCTTTGCGAAAGCCGTATTGATTATCGCTGATTATTTTGTTGTTCTCGAGGTACTTGAGTAGTTGCTGATTGACTACACGTTCCATGACTTTGGAGATTATTGGAAGCAAGGCAATTGGACGATAGTTTGAGGGCGTGGTTTTCTTGCCTTTTTTGGAACAGGTTGCACTCGAGCGACTTTCCAAGAAGATTGGTAAATCCCTTTTCCGTAAGACAGAGAAAAAAGCCTGGAAAAAACGGGTGTTAGTTCGTTGGCGCAGTTCTTTAACACGATGGCAGGTATTCCGTCCGGTCCTGATGCCTTTTGCGTATCTAGATTTTTATGAATTTTACGAATATCACAGTGATGAAATTTGACTTCTGCCATGGTAGTGTTGATGTTCGATATGGTGGGGAGAGTTTTGCCTTGGGGGACGTCCAAGGTAGAGTGCGAAGAAAACATTTTGGCGAGCATGTTTGCTTTTTCCTTGGCTGTAGTCGCCGTGATGCCCCGTTCGTCTGTCAAAGGTGGGAGAGACGTTTCTGTAAAGTTGTTACTTACTGCCTTTGCTACCGACCAGAAATTCCTGGAGCCACTGGGGCATTGCAAAAGTTTATTCCTGATCCTTTGATTGCGTTTGTCCTTAGTTTCGCCGATAACACGCTTGCATTCGTTTCTCGCTTCGACAAAATAATTGCGATTTTCAGCGGTCTGATTTTGCTGCCAGTACTTGTAGGCTTGCTGTTTCCTACCCACAGCTCTTTAGCATCTTCTGTCGAACCAGGGCTTTCCTTTTGATGGTAACTTGATGGAATTTGGGATGTATGCTTCCATTCCTGAGGAGATTACTTGCGTGATCTTTTCGCAGCAGACTGACGGGTCGTCAGCGCCAAAGCAGACGTCGAGCCAAGGAAAATCTAGGTAGAACTCCCTTAGATCGTCCCAGTTTGCAGAATTGTAATGCCAGATTTTGCGAGGCAATGGTGGATCCTTCTGAATGAGTGGCAATTCACAAACCGTTGTAATAAGTTTGTGGTCGGAAGTACCTAATGGCGGACCAACTGTAACTGTGTATTGGTCAAGATTGGTGGTTAGAAAAAGATCCAGGAGGGCGGCGAATTCGCCCCTCTCTGAGATTCGAGTTGGTTTGTCTACAATTTGAGTAAGCCCGCAGCTGATGGCGAATGCTTCAGCCTCTTTACCTTCGTTGTCGGTCTTGTTGTGATGTTTGAGCCAGTTGGTGTTGTGGGCATTGAAGTCTCCCAGAACGATTATTTCTGAACTGGGGTGATCAACCTGTATTGAGTCAAAAGTGGTAGCTAGTGTTGAAAAAAGCTTTGGTAGGCTCTATCGCTCGGAGGGCGATAGAGACAACATATAAACTTGGTTAATCCCTTGGCGGTGAATTTGAGCCACATGACGTCAAGGTTGTTCGGTTCGAGTGTTTCCTCTCGGTGACATGAAAGGTCGCTTCGGACAAAAAGGCATATTCCGAACTTATGTCTAAATCGGGTATGTAAGTCGTAACCAGGATAAGGGTAGTTCACTGTTGTTGTTGTAGAACATACTTGTGTTTCTGTAAGGGCTAGTATGTGTGGTCTATTTGCTTGTAGATGTTGGTGTACCGAATTTATGTTTGTATTTAGGCCTCTTATGTTGCAGAAATCAATTCTAAATTGGTTCGGTATCTTTGCTGTCTGTGAAATGCGGAATGAAGGGCTCCCAGGGCCACCCAGCGCCCGGAGATCCGAATGGCCGGGGAGTTTACCTCCGGAATATTTTGATCCTGGAAGCACCATCATGTCCATATTATTATATTCCTACTGTGGAACCCGGAACCACCAGCGCGGAAACGGAACGTGATTCGGGGAAACCACTTAGCGCTTCCCAGTTCTGGTGGGGTGGTCTTTCACCGGACGATGCGAGTAGGCGTATGCATCTACCACCTAGGGCCGCTTCCACTGGATGCATCGGCCTCAGACTCTTTCCTTTGGTGGTACCTAGTCTGACAGGGGTAAAAATAGGGTTTGTTGGGTCACTCCCCAGTGATCAGCTCCAGACTTTGTACTTTGGTGTTCTCCAGCCTGGAGGAGGACGATGGGATTTGACGGGCCACATTCCGTGGCAACTCGGAATGGCGGGGGCGTCACTCCCCGTAATCAAACTGCTCTCACCAGTTTGACATCCCTGCCAGCTAATACAATGCAGCCCCTCTTGTCACAAACTGTCATTGGTCAGCTCCATTATAACATACAGTGTAACTGTTAATTTATAATTAAAGGCGCCGAATTCACCAAAAAGTGTAATTATATTTGTTTGTTATTAAATCAAATTGCAGTAGCTAGATGTGAGTATTAAGATAGGAAATGACCAAATTTTTAATATTAAAATATTAAATGGTACAGGGTTATCCAACGAGGACTAGACAAGGCGATTTTTTGACTTTCCCTGTACTTTTATAAAAAAATTGAAATAGCCATCTTATGTAATTTTCTCCCGCGAATTCGGATATGTTCAGCAAAAACAATTAAACATCAAATAAAAGTGCTAGAGGTCACTTTGATATTTTTTTGAAATGGGATGCCATATGTTTAATGTGCTTATCCGATTTCTCATATAAATTTGGATCTAAAATGATGGATTTTTACTTCAAAAACGCATTTTTTCTTCAGTTTTAAATTCGGAAAATGATCGTCTACCGTACGATTGATACCTGATAGATGGATACCCGTTTCACCTGTTCAACGTTTAACCTGTTTTAAAGCGGCCGTCAGTCAGACCAAATAATCAACTTTCATATTTCTATACTATATTTTTCACGAATTAGTTACAAATAATGAAATATTCTTTAGAAGAACGACTAAGTGTAATAAAGTTATATTACAAAAGTGGAGAGAATGCTCGACAAACACAAAGAACATTTTTTGAGAGTGTTTCCAGAGACACATTTCAGTAGATACAATTCTCAGAATTAAGACCCTATTTGAAGAAAGCAAGACATTGAAAGATAAGCCAAGTAAGATGAAAAGACAGAATAGAAGGGATCGAGCCATTGTTCAATATTTTACTATAAATCCGAAGAATTCTATTCCGCAAGCGGTACGAGAAGTAAGGTATGGTCCAGGACTCCGGAGAGTAAGCTATGGAACAGTTCACAGAACTTTAAAAATATGTGGTCTAAAACCATATTGCATCCTTCCCGTTCAATACGTAACACAACTTCAAAAAGAACTTCGATTTCGATTTGTTGCTTCAATGCTGATGAGAGAGCAAGACAAAGATTATCATTTATATAATAAAATTCTATGGACTGACGAAGCGTCATTTACAACATCGGGGGTATACAATCGGAAAAATACAAGATACTGGGCAGCAGTTAACCCTCATATATATGAAATGATAAAATTTCAAGGTAGGAGCTCACTTAATATTTGGTGTGGGATGTTAGAAAATCATTATTTTATCGTGGCTCTTTAATAAGCCAAAGATACCTCCAGTTTCTTCAAAACGATATCGAGGATTTCTTGGAAAGATTGCCATTGCAAGTCTACAACAGTATCATTTGGCAGCAGGATGGTGCTCCGCCTCATGCAGTTCTCGAAGTGGTAACATACTTAAATGAGCATTACAATCAGTGGATTGGCCATAACGGAACAATTCATTGGCCACCAAATAGCCCCGATATCACGCCAATGGATACATTTTTATGGGGTCATTTAAAAAATGTTTATCAACAACCAAACATTTTCTCGAGGATATTCATCAAAAAATTACCTAATACTTAACCAGGACCAAAATATTGTAAGGAGAGACTGAAAAGGGGGCATCGGTCGTGTTTTGAAAATAATGGAGGACACATCGAACAATTATATTATTGAGATTAAAGTTATTAAGTTAGTTTATAGTTTTTCTAATATGTCATACTGTGTTTTTATACGTAAACAATAATAGATTTGCAAAAAACTACCATTATTTGTAGCTAATTCGTGAAAAATATAGTATAGAAATTTGAAAGTTGATTATTAGGTCTGACTGACGGCCGCTTTAAAGCCGGTTAAACGTTGAACAGGTGCAACGGGTATCCATCTATCAGATATTAATAGTATGGTAGACGAACATTTTCCGAATTTAAAACTGAAGAAAAAAGGCATTTTTGAATTAATTAAAATTTATATGAGAAATCGGATAAGCACATTCAAAAAAAATATCGCATCCCATTTAAAAAAAATATCAAGGTGACCCCTAGCACTTTTATTTGATGTTCAATTGTTTTTTGCTGAACATATCCGAATTCGCGGCAGAAAATTACATAAAATGGCTATTTCCGATTTTTTTTATAAAAATACACGAACAGTAAAAAAATCGCCTTGTCTAGTCCTCGTTGGATAACCCTGTACATATAATAGATTCGAAAGTTCCTATATATTTATTTTACCTTAATCCCTTATATTGTTCTACCTTGGAGACCTGTAGCGGTTTTCTCCAGAACGTTAAGTCAGAGTGAAAGAGGCCATTCATCCGTCGAAAAAGTAGCGTATGCTATAGTCGAATCCCTCAAAAAGTGGCGTCATTTTTTAATTGAACGTCATTTTCAACTTATCACTGACCAAAAATCTGTTTCGTTTATGTTTAATGCAGCGCATAGCAGCAAAATCAAAAATGAAAAGGTTCTTAGATGGCGTTTGGAGCTTTCTTATTTTAGCTACGATATAACATATCGCCCTGGCAGTTACAACACGGTTGCTGACACTTTTTCACGACTTTGTAGAACCAGCAGAGAGAAAACACTGTACGATTTACATCAAGCATTACGTCATCCTGGGGTCACGAGAATGATATATTGGATACGACCTAAAAATATTGCGTTTTCAGTAGAAGATGTGAGGTTAATGACTGCATCTTGCCCAATCTGTGCTGAAGTCAAGCCAAAGTTTGTTAAACAAAATCTTATAAAAGCAACTTCTCCTTTTGAAAGAATAAGTCTAGATTTTAAAGGCCCACTTCCCCCTTCGACACGAAACAGATATATATTAACTATCATTGACAAATTTTCTCGTTTTCCCTTTGTGTATCCTTGCCCCGATATGTCGGCAAATACAGTAATACTGTGTTTAAATAATTTGTTTTCTATATTTGGGATGCCCAAATATGTTCATTCTGATCAAGGATCATCATTTATGTCCTATGAAATAAAATCATTTTTATACTCTGGAGGGATAGCCTCCAGTAGATCTACACCGTATAATCCTCAAGGAAATGGACAAACTGAACGATTTAAGGGTATAATTTGGCTAACTATTTCTCTTGCTTTGAAATCAAGAGATCTAAAAATACAACAATGGAAAGAAGTCCTAGAAGTCGCTCTTCATTCAATCCATTCTCTATTGTGCACCGCTACTAATTCTACTCCTCATGAACGCATGTTCCTTCATGCAAGAAAATCCACAAATGGGACAGCTATTCCATCTTAGCTTACAACGTCGGGAAACAAAATCTTCATGAAAAAGAATCTTCGGAAATCCAAGAACGACCTTAGAAGAAGTAGACTTGGTAGAGGCAAACCCCGAGTATGCCTTGGTTCGACAGTCAGATGGTCGAGAAGTAACCGTTTCCTTAAAGCACTTAGCTTCCCGTGGAGATAAAACTCTATTAAAAAATCGACCTGGAGAAACTCTAGTATCTAAAGCCTCAGACATTTCCGAGCTTCCATTATTTGAACATGCGGACTCTACTCCAATTACATTCGGATGAAGAACCGTCAAACTCCGGACTTTCATGCGACTCCAAGGTACTTATTGATTATGTAGTCAACAATGATCAAGAAAGTCCGTATGCAAAGCTTAAAGAACAAAAGGCAGATAAAATAAATTCTAGTAGATTAAAAAGACCCCCTAGGTACTTAGAAAATTACGTTCAAAAATTAAGTTGGGAAGAATGTAATAGATTCGAAACTCCCTGTATATTTATTTTACCTTAATCCCTCATATTGTTCTACCTTGTTTAGTATTTGAACATAGGCAATGTCATCTATTATTTGTCAACTTTTGTATGTGTATTTCTTGCTAATTAAACCCTTATATATCAAAAGGTCTAAAGTTACTACAGTACATTCGCAGTATATAATAATATTTTACCCCATATGCTTTGAAAACTGGGCCTCCCGCTGTAAAACATACACACTGCTTTTCTTCGTTGCCAATTAAGCTGCTCTCCTCTTTGCATTTGTATTTACGCCATCGACCATTATCCAATCGACAAAATCGTTTTTGTCCATTTCGGCACGGAAACTTGGTATCAAAAAAACACTTAAATGCCTCACGTTCATTCCTTGCCTGCTGCGAAGCTGCAAAATATATATACAAATTGATGTGTTATTTTTATTTTACGAGATTAATAGTCAAATTTTACAATTAAGTAGTAGAAAAGTAGCAAAAGGGTTAAGCGTCAAAGAAGAAAAGCTAGGATATTGAAGGAATACGTGAATAATATTAAACTTATATCAAGAAAACCAAAGTACATTTTCTATCCTCAAATAAACAAACTTAAAAAACAAACTGTGTTCTACTACAAAATCAAAAAGAGGATAAGGACTTATTCAAAATATATTCCGGATTTTGAATTTATTTAAAAGTTTGATTTTGTATTTGTAGCAAATACATTTTTTTTAGTTCAAATTAAAAAAAATGCCTACTCGAAATGAACTATTGCAACTAGGCATGCGCGTATTGACGAAAAACGCAATTTCTTTGCGTTTTGTCAAAAACAGAAATTGTTCGACTTTGATTTCACGCAGCAAGCAGTTTTGATTATTCATCTAACGATTTTCAGGACTATCAGGATCTGAGAAGCATTGCAATTGTGAAATAGTATAATGTGCAACAAGTGCTGAAAATAGCACTTTCTACACGACTGGATTAGTGCTTTTCACACTCACGTTGTACTCTATACTTTTCTACGACTGCATGACATATTTTCTCTGAATAGTTCTAGATAAATTTCATGTTTCTGAGCGAAACTCGAGGCAATTTTAGTGGCCACTAACAGGCCCAGGCCATGTCTTTACGTAGGCACGATAACACCTCGTCCATTCCAGCACTTCAAGACTTTCGTCATCAAAGTTTTGACCCTATTCATTTTCAGCAAAATGAAACGCCACTTCATTGTAATGTTACTGGTAGTAATTAATTGTAATGACCAACAATATCAACTGATCTAAATCTATCGTATTTTTTTTTAAATCTTTGTATACAAGAATTAATCAACGATGTTGGTATATAATAACCTAGCCAGCACCGAAACATTGTGCTTATATTAAGAAACGCAATGTGTGTACACATTGTAACATTGCGAACTAAATACTATTTATATTATACTGACATCTATGTAACTGCCAAATGTCCGCAATATCCGCCTAAAACACTGTATAACATAGATGTTCAAATGAGTTGTTGTGTGACATTATTTCATTTATTAGCATTATTTTTTATGTTCGGTACACACAAAAGGAAAATCCTGTACCAGTCAACGAGGCGAAAGTACATCCACCCCATAGTTCCGTTATGGGTCTTAATTAAACCAATAGGAATGCACAAAAAGACAGTTAATGGGTGGAGCTAGATGCAATTTATGAAGTTTGAAAAATGTAAAAACAAAGCCAATAACCTCTTCTGCTCGATTAGAACTGATTTTGGGCATGCCAGTTATATGTCGTTTATTTTTGAAAAAAACACTTTTTTATTTAAAATGACGTTTTTACTTATATGTTACCTCGTATATAACAAAATTTATGAAGTGGGAGAGAAAATAGAAAATAACTATGAAGTTAACAGCAATACAGTGACTAAAGAATTACCTCTAATCGGCACTTGGGTTATATTTATAACATTTCCTTATCTGGTAATAAATGCAAGGTATACAAATAATAAAAAGCGAAATAAATATACAGAGTATATAACTCCTCCATCCCTAGAAGGGAATATAAACTTCAAAAGTTTCTATGACCTATATAATAATTTCATTTTTATTCGTAGTATCTTTTTTCTGTTTAAATTGGGAATAAATAGGCCTTAAATACTTCCATAATAAAATAGTATATTATATACCTAGGTTGAGAAGTAAGCCATTATTTACCGAGCACTTTTATATCCTGAGGCGCATAGCGCCGAAGGATATTGTCACATATACGCTCCTACCGCTTGTTGCCTATGGACCTGACTTCGTTGCAGTAGTTGCGCTGTGCTCTTTCAGAAGACGGAGCTCAGATATAGGTAGTTGGGAGAGATGGATAGAAACACTCGGTGTAAAAAAGGCTTGGTTTATTAACTTCACGTTGAGTATAGAAGGTTATAAGTATTACCAAAATATTCGGGAATGCATATCTCGTAAGTCCCCTGGGATATCCCTCGCGAAAATGTTAACCACGAACAGCAGAGAGAGAGAGAGGGAGAGCTAGCCTGAAGGGCTGTTACAATTAGACTGACGGGCGGATAGATTATTTGATCTGGCTGAATGTTTAGATACGTAGTTTACTTTTTTATATGTAGTTAATTTAGGTAGCACTTTACCTTATGGCGTTATTTATTTTCACTGATTCACTTTTAAGGCGTGCCTGATCAGAGTGGCTTTTCCCTTTCGGTAATTCGCACTTATAGGTCTTTTTTAACCGTGCCTGATCAGAGGGGCTTTTCCCTTTCGGTAATTCGCACTGGAGATCAAAGTCTGCCGGTATGGGCTGCTGCCCAGCTTTTTATACCAATCTTTGACCTCTAATTCGAGTATTGTTTTGAATTGTCAACAAGGTTAATCATAACAGTTTATACTTTAATTAACAACAATTTATAATTGCGATTCAAGGTTAAGTTCAAACTTTCCACTGTATGATTTTATGTTAGTTGACACATGCCCTCCCTCCAGAAAACGACGGCCTCCGGAGTTTATTAGCAGATATGCTATTCCCTTACTACATATATATATTTTTCACATTTTGCACTCAACCTTAAATTAACACTATCACAATCCGACCGTACTGATCTCTACTCGGTCCAAGACGTTCTGGCTGGATGCAAAGGTTTCATTTTACTTATTGTTCATTTCGTGTCGTGGCTCAGTTTTGTCCACCCGGTATTAGTCTTGAAGTGTTGTCGGCTCTGTATGTTGCTTGACCCAGTGTTTTTTGCTTACATGGAACAAAAGAAAGGTTTGTTTTAATAATTAACTAATAACTAATTTAATAACAATCAATCAATTTTTTTGTTGCCAAATACAGTAACAATATATGACCGTTGTGGTCAGATTTAGGCGGCCTACTATTTATATATATTTTTTGTTATAATAAACATTTTAAGACGTTTCCGTTTTTATTTTTATTATTAGATTTGGATTGTTTATACCAATATTTTATCATATTTCAGATTCTTATTTATTACTTATTGTAAATCCTCGTATAAAGAATTGAAAATAATTCTTTTGATTATTCATATATATGTATATCTGGAAGTCCTATATCTATTCATATTTTATCCTATCTATTACGATAATTTAATTACAGCTAAGCTATTATTTTTAAATATTATAATATGAAACGATACGTATTTATACTACTGAAATGAAATGTAGGTCATGTTGATGTTCCATTGCTCGGGTCGACTAACTGCAATCTTTTGAAATATGCAACTTAGGCTACCGTCTGAACTCTGATTTTCTATCCTTTGTGGTTTAGGGGGTGATTTGTGCCGGTGGAACTGGCCGTATTGCGTAAGTAGGTACCTATATAATTTAAATAATAGATATATTAGGAATATTAGAAATATGCTACAGGTTATTTTAAATAGTATATCGTGTATGATTTCATTTGCTGTACTTAGTGCATGTACAGGGGTTGTTAATAGGGGTAGTGTTGGCTTGAGTTTATGAAATAGTATGTATATTACTGTAAATGATAGTATACTGTTCCATATAACCACGATACTGCGATTTTCGTTTGTCCATTTATAATTATTTGATGACTTTTCCGATTGCTTCATTTCTGTAGCAATTCTTTACTTGATGTTGTTCTTAGTGCACCTGTAGCTGACGTTTTATTGCTCTGTATTGGAGTGATCAGTTCCATACAGATTAATTCCCTGCCCTCTCCAGGATGCATAACAATATATTCATTATCCCCAATCTCAGTGTTGGCCATTAGTGACCGGCGATGACGTCTTATCGCGCGGTAAGCTGACAGGTCCTTCACTGAGTAATCTTGAAATGGTTTTGTGATATATGCGGATCCTTTTAGGATATCGCCTAAAAGTCTGGGTAGGTAGCAGTGTTTGTTTTTCATATGGATGGATATATGTAAACCTGCCCCTGTAATTTGTTTTGTTACATGATTGTTATTATTATTATCAGTACTTTTTACAGCTACTCCTAGATATAGTGTGATGTTCAACTACACAAGTTTGGCTTTCCCAGGCAAATGGATATGAAACTAATTCAAATAATTTCTATTGATTATTTTTCTCATTTGTTGGTACTCCTTTTTTTTCTCGGCATCGTGGCCCTGGCGCTGCTTTTATTCTCTAATACATGGCGTTCGAGGCTCCTTAACCTGTTGCGCTTGTGTAGAGTCTTGGTATGTATCTTATATGTCTGTGATGCATTTATTATGTCTATATATATTACTGTTTGCCATATGTTTATATCTCATATCCTATGTGCATTAGGCGTTTATGTATGCATTATTTTACACTACTTATATCTAGTATATTTCTTAATCTATCAGCTAATTTTTATGTACATATTCTAAACTTTCAATGCTCCGTGGCCCTAAAGTGTTGTGATTTTATCGATAAGATATTCATCACTACCTAAGTCCGGTTTAGATATAGCCTATATGTTTTCTCATTAGCTTGTCTTCTACCTAGTTTCCCTTTAAACTTCTTTTTACTTACTTCTCCTAGTTTCTCCTCACTTGAAACGCTCACATGATTTTCTATGACTTTCCATGTACGGTATTATTCGAAAACAATTGCGTTCTCATTATAACTTTACTAAAGTTTCATTTCTCCATTTATACTTTATTATTCACATATATTAACTTAACGTTTCTAGTTTCCTTTTTCTCTATATTAACTTTCTATATAATCTATTTGGACGCCATCCTGTTTTTATTATGACTTTCTCTATTATCTTAGATAGTTGCCAATAACACTTGCGTTCCAAATTCTTGTTCCATCTTTGTAATATATCTCTGTTTGCTTCTCTAAGTGCCTCTAATATTTTTCTATGTGCTTTATTTTCTACTCTAAGTATATACAATATCTTTGTACTCTATTTTCCATTCTAATATCTATGTACTCTATTTTTTACTTTAAGTACATATTGTTTCCATTTTAAATGTATCTTATATTTTTCTATATGCTCTATGCTACTTTTTTCTCACTCCTAAGTGCCTTATTATGATTTTCCCTAATATGTAAGGTATTTATCATTGACGCCTGGGTTTGTAGATACTTTGTGCTTTGTCATTATTTATTTCCCTAAAATCGCTAACAGTCTTCCTTCGAAGTCCTCATCTTCTTTCTCGTCTATACTTTCATTATTCTCAATTTTATTACTGTTTTGTTGCCCCTTATCTTTCTCACGTTTTTCTTTTTTTGCCTCTTGTATCATTAATTGTATATCCGTATCTTCCGTATCCTCTGTACTATCGTCCTATGTGCCCTCTGAATCCTCTCTTAGTTACTTAGTTTCTGATGTCTTCTTGGTTTTTGATTTCTTTGTATTTGCTTAGTTTTTGGTTACTTCTTACTTAGTTTCTGGTTTCATTGCATTTACATAGTTTCTGGTTACTTTTTACTTCATTTTTATATATTTTTTGTATTTACTTAGTTTCTGTTACAGTAGTACCTTAGATAATAGTATTGTATAACTTTCCTTATATTTAGCGATAAACATCTTTAATTCACTGGTTTAATATTTCCTTATATATTGTCTTTATGTTTATATATACTTTTTTATGAAACTCTAATTTCATATTTCAGTTCCTCGTATATTTTGCTTTCCAAGTGTCTGACTTGTGATTTTCCCTATAAGGTATTTATCTGACACAGTTGGGTTCAAAATTCTTTATACGTTCTGTATATACTCATTTCTTATTTTCTCCTTTATTTCCATATTACTTACTTCTTTAAAACTTCTTTCTTCTGCTTCTTTTTCTATTAGCTTGTTCCTCCGACTAATTGTTATTTTCTCTATTATCTAAGGTATTTGTGATTGTTACGCGTGTTTAAAATTTTAATTTCACGCAACTTTTTTCACCAAAAATTGCTAGTAGTTGTTCTTCTAACTGTACGCCCCTTTTTTTGTCCATAATGGCACTATTCTAAATTTTTTGTTGGTTATTCTCTTTCTTATATATTGCCATTGCGTCTTTTGCCTCTCGCATAATTAACTGAAATTTATTTGCTTCATTTTCATTATTGACTTCTCTTCTTCTCTTTCTGATTATTGCTTGGTGATGTGCTGGTCTATTGGTCTATTCTATGCATGTACTGATTTTTCTTACGTTTTGTTTTCTGTATTGATAATATGTGAGGACTAAATGTGCATATTCCGTATTATGCTTGACCTTAGTTGTAAGATTTATTTAAAAGAAGATGGCTATATAATACTGGTGCTTACACCAAATGGCCAACAAGGCAACTTTTATGATTGCCAAAAAATCTCAAAGAAAACTGGCACAGAAAACAATCTCGTGGATCACCACGGCTATAAAAAATATGGACGGCTTGGATTGATGCAAAATGTTATTTTTAGCTGGATCAGGGGTCCATCTGGAAAAGCGTATCTCCTCGACGAGTCCTTGGTCCTGTGTACGGGGGTCGAAACGGCTTCCTCCACCACTTGAAACAATTATATTGACCGGCGGATAGCAAAAAGAAAGGGCGCCAGAAGGGCGGATCGATTATTTGGTGGATGAAAGTTTTGATTACGTCGCTTACTTTTTTTATATGTAGTTAATTTAGATAGCACTTTGCCTTATAGCGTTATTAATTTTCACTGATTCACTTTTAAGGCGTGCCTGATCAGAATGGCTTTTCCCTTTCGGTAATTCGCACTGGAGATCAAAGTTTGTCGGTACGGGCAGTAAGCCCAGCTTTTTATACCAAACTTTGACCTCTAATTCGAGTATTGTTTTGAATTGTCAACAAGGTTAATCATAACAGTTTATACTTTAATTAACAACAATTTATAATTGCGATTCAAGGTTAAGTTCAAACTTTCCACTGTATGATTTTATGTTAATTGACACAATAATGTGCGAGGTTAATAATAGCCTTCTTAACCGAGGTATATATAGAATTTTTTTACTACTAACACTGATATATTACCATATTTGATTCGATTTGATTTTTATATTAGTCATTTTCTACTTATTTTTCAAATAGTTCGAAATATCAGGTAGCCTGGAAGTTCAGTTGTCTAACTGACAGAATGAATTTAA